>WBMY01015139.1:589642-625199 GCA_013397315.1 Donacobius atricapilla
AAAAGAGAGTGAAAAACAAATAAAAAAAAAAAAAAAAAAAAGGAGGAAAAAAATCTAATGGAGTGTGACACTTTTGGGCAAAGCTGCTTTGTCAGGAACCATTAAAGCCCTGAAAATGAAAATGTGAAAATTCAACACTGAAAAGAAATAAAATAAAATAAAATAAAATAAAATAAAATAAAATAAAATAAAATAAAATAAAATCCATGTGCTGAACCTGCACGACTGGGAAGTGGGGAGACCCAGCTGGGGCCAGTCCTGTGGCTGTGTGACCTCGGGGACAGTGGCGCTGTCCCCTCCCAGGGCTCTGACAAAGCTCAGGAGCTCTCCCTGCTCCCCTCATGCCTGGAAAGAACTGCCAGCCACATGCCCAGGCCAATAACTCCCACTGATCTATTGTTCAGTGCTCTGGGCTAAATTAGCCAAACTCCAGCTCCTCTCCTGCGCTCAGGAAGGGCCAGAGAAGGCAAAACGTTTTAAATCAAACGCTGAGGAGCTGCAGATTGCAAAGAAGAATTAACAGCGCCTCACTGCGAGCATCCTCCCCCTGTCAGAGACCCCAGAGCCACGGTTTAGCATCATTTTAAAGCTCCAACAAGGAAACACAAATTACCTGGTGCTTGTTTGGCTTTTTCCCCCTGTACTTTGTTGCTTAGGAACCACTGTAAATGAGGGGTTCAGTTTATTTAAAATGAAATAAGAAGAAAACCACACCACAGACATTCTCCCACATCCAGGGAGGATAGGAGGGTGAAGAACAGGAGTTTTACATGCCTGAATCCCTCGGGAGTGAGGCTGATCCAAAGAATTAAAGAATTTCCATTAGCAGGAAGAGCTGGCAGAACAACTTCGAGGTGTCAAGAGTTTTGTTACCGTTGCTGGATTCTGAGCAGAGATTTTTTTATTCCTTGCAGCACTAAAATCTTCAGAATGTTTTGCCCTATAGCCATTAGAAAACAAGAGTGAAACACAGAATAAGCCTTTAGTAACAGCAGCATTATTTCATGGAATTGTGGAATCTCCTGAGCTGGGAGGGACCCTGCCTTGGGCTGCAGTGCAGGATGTACCAGCAGCGTGTGCTCTATCCCAGCTGTTACACCAGGGGGGTTTGGCAGGGCTCTTTATCCCTTCCAGGACCCACCCTCCCTCCAGGGGATCTCTGCTGCTCAGGGGCCATCCAGGCTCACGGCATGCCTGAGAACATTCCAGCATCCATGGGGAGAGGCTCCGCCCAGGGGGAGGAGCCCAGCATTCCCACCTGGATAAAAGCTGGGATCCAGAACCCCGGCACAGCCTGTGTGCGCTGCATTGCCAGAGGGAGACCGGACCCATCCCAGCACCCCTGGGCCCTTCTGCAGGATCATCTCTGCTCCAACAGAGCCACGTCTGGCACTGCAGGAGGGCTGGGCTGGGCTGCTCCCAGCACCCTGACCAACGGGGTGCCAGCGCGTGCTCTGACTCTGTCAGGGTTTGCTTTCTGTTTGTTTGCTTTTTTGTACTACTACATTTTTATTTTAATATTCCTAGTAAAGAACTGTTATTCCTGTTCCCATATCTTTGCCTGAAAGCCCCTTAATTTCAAAATTGTAATAATTTGGAGGGAGGGGGTTTACATTCTCCCTTCCAAGGGAGGCTCCAGCTTTTCCTTGGCAGACAACTGTCTTTCCAAACCAAGACAGACCCACAGGGAGCATCCCAACCCCCGTGCTGCACAGACACCCCAGCAATCCCACCCTGGGCATCCCTGGGAGCACTGTCCAAGCCCTCCTGGAGCTCTCCATCCCTGGCCTCCTTTCCTGCTGGGATCACTGCCATTCCTGGCCCAGGTATCTCCAGAACACCTGGGAGCCCCACCACTGGTGTCACCATTGCTCACACATTCTGGGTCCTTCACCCACGGGGAAGAATCCCAGCATCAGGGAAAGAGAGATTCTGACATTTGGAATAAAGGGCAGGTAACTCAGGAGCATGAGAATGCTGTGAGGTCAGACACAGAGAAAATTAGAATCACAGAATGGTTTGGGTTGGGAGGGACCTCAAATCCCCCCCAGTGCCCCCCTGCCGTGGCAAGGACACCTCCCACTGTCCCAGGCTGCTCCAAGCCCAGTGCCCAACCTGGCCTTGGGCACTGCCAGGGATCCAGGGGCATTGTCTGCAGGTGGTACAAGAACCAAACAGGAGAGAAACACAAGTATTTCCTAATCCAGGAAAGAACAGTGTTTGTCTTTAGTGCTGCTTTACAGCCTGCGGGAGTTGCAATAAAAAATGGACACCGAGAAACCCCTGCCCAGGGAATCCTGTAGCTGAAAACATTCCCTGTCACCTTTGCTGGTATCCCAACACCTGGAGCAAATGGCACTGAACTCCCACTGGATTTACCACGGAAATCAAGGGTTTCAAACGTGTATGAGAAGCAGGGAACAAAGGAAGATCCTCTAAACCAGGATGGAATTTGTAAAGCAGGAATAACCTCAGGATCACAATTCTGGCTCCCCTGAGCGTGCAGCACCTTCCCCAGCACTGCCTGGATGGGGAAGTTCCATTCTTCTGTTTTTCTGTGGAGGCTGCATCCCAGTCTCCTTGTTTCAGTGCCAGCTGCCTGCTCTGGTTCTGCCACTCTGGTGTCACCCACGGTGACATTCCGTGTGCAGCCCATCACTGATGTCAGGGCTGAGCTGCAGCCTCCTTTCCAAGCCTGGTTTATAAATAGCAGCTGTGAAGCAGGTGCCATAATCCTAGAAAATGGAAAAACGCGATCTCAAATGAGAAACAGTGAAGTCTGTGGTGTCCCTGTCTTGCTCCTAACCCTGCCTCTGTATCCCCCCACACCTCAAAAGCCAAGANTCTGTCCCCAGCCCGGGCAGGAGCCCGGCACAGGCAGTCCGGGAGCACGGTTGCAGTTATTGATCCCAGCCCTGCTGCAGCTGCCTGTATTTAAAAGCTTCCCCAACTCCTCGTGCCTGCCAAGGGCAGCCCTGATGGATGGCCCGGCTCTGCTCTGCAGCGCTGCTAACGAGGCTGCCCAGAGCCCGGCTAACAAGATCCAGGGGCACGGGACATTCCCATGGACAGGGGATATTCCCCTTTATCCCATGGGCATGGCCATTTCCCCTTTATCCTGGGGACAGGGGACATTCTCCTTTATCCTGGGACAGGGGACATTCCCCTTTATCCCATGGGCATGGCCATTTCCCCTTTATCCTGGGGACAGGGGACATTCCCTTTTATCCCATGGACAGTCCCCTTTATCCCAGGGAGAGAGGTCATTCTGCTTTATCCAGGGGACGTTCCCCTTTATCCAGGGGACAGGGGACATTTCCCTTTCTCCCATGGGCATGGCCATTTCCCCTTTATCCCAGGGACAGGGGAACATCCCCCTTTATGCCAGGGACATTCCCCTTTATCCCATGGACACAGGACATCCCCCTATCTCCCATGGGCATGGCCATTTCCCCTTTATCCCAGGGACATTCCCCTTTATCCCAGGGGCAGGGAATGTCCCATNTCTGCCACTCTGGTGTCACCCACGGTGACATTCCGTGTGCAGCCCATCACTGATGTCAGGGCTGAGCTGCAGCCTCCTTTCCAAGCCTGGTTTATAAATAGCAGCTGTGAAGCAGGTGCCATAATCCTAGAAAATGGAAAAACGCGATCTCAAATGAGAAACAGTGAAGTCTGTGGTGTCCCTGTCTTGCTCCTAACCCTGCCTCTGTATCCCCCCACACCTCAAAAGCCAAGAAATCCAAATTGTCCTTGGTGCCCTCCACTCCATCCGTTTCTTCTCTCCCACTGAGACTCCAGGTCCGTGTTGCCATCAGTGGTGCCTGCTGAGAGAGGCTGCTCTCCTTTTCCAGACTTCCAAAGTAACCCCAAGATGTGGCACATCCAAGATGTGTCAGCTCTGGAGAAGGGATCAGCGAGGCAGCCTTGCAGCTTGGAGGGCTTCCAGAGCAGGATAAGGCAAAAGCTGCAGGGAAAAGGAACTGAGACCTCCTCCTGCGTGCTCAAACTGCCACAAATCCCTTGGGGCATCAGCAGGGCATGGCTGCTGGCTGTCCCCAAACNTCCTTTATCCTGGGACAGGGGACATTCCCCTTTATCCCATGGGCATGGCCATTTCCCCTTTATCCTGGGGACAGGGGACATTCCCTTTTATCCCATGGACAGTCCCCTTTATCCCAGGGAGAGAGGTCATTCTGCTTTATCCAGGGGACGTTCCCCTTTATCCAGGGGACAGGGGACATTTCCCTTTCTCCCATGGGCATGGCCATTTCCCCTTTATCCCAGGGACAGGGGAACATCCCCCTTTATGCCAGGGACATTCCCCTTTATCCCATGGACACAGGACATCCCCCTATCTCCCATGGGCATGGCCATTTCCCCTTTATCCCAGGGACATTCCCCTTTATCCCAGGGGCAGGGAATGTCCCATGGAATGAGGGGCACTACCCAGTGCTTTGGCGTAGCCTCAGGTGAGGGGAAGGAGGGTAAAGCCCATATCTGTCTGTGCCTGCACCCCATTTCCCTCCTGGAAAAGCCATTTCCATCTCTCCCTCCAAACCCCACCAAGAAGAAAAGCTCACCCCAAGGTCCTGCTGTGACACCAGCACCACCAGGGCAGTGGGACCCCTCGGTCTCTTCAGCTTGAGTTGCTCCCTGTGATCTTAAATCAGAAAAAAAGCGGGGTTTTTGTGGGTTTTTGTTTTTTGGGTTTTTTTTTTAACCCACAAAAAAAGTCTCCAAAGCTCCCACAGCCTCTAAGTCAAACAGCAAACTCTCTCAGCAAAGGCTTGCAGAACTTCTCTGGCCCATTTAAATCACCAGGCTTGATTTCCCACAGCCCAAATCACAGCTCTGCCACTCACTGCACAATTCCCTCTGCTCTGCCTTCGGCTTTGTCATGGAGAAATGTGGGATGTGAGGAAAATAGGGCACTATTAACATCAAACAGCTCTTTGAGGGAGCAGAGGGATTCTGGTTTGTCAGCAAAAACCTTGACAGCAAATCCAAAGCTGTCAGAGTCACACGCTGCTCCGTGACTATTCCAGATTAATTCACCTACTGAATTTATTATGGCAAGATAATTAAAGGAAATTATCATGACAAGATAATTAAGGGGAAAAGCATTGCGTGTACTAGCAGAGAAGCCTCAGGACACACTTTCGCTAATTTATATCTTGATCTGTGTTCTAGCCTACATTATCTGTCAGATATTACAGTCCACACAAGAGTACTTTGGGAATTATGGAGTTAAGGAGAACTCCCTGCTCCGACACAAAGCACACCTCCCGTAAATAAAGGAACATTACCAGACATCCCTGCAGCACTGATGGATTATTTATAGCTGCTTTAACAAGCCACTGGATAAATACCTCTAAGTGGCTCTTTCTGAGTGGGAGATACCACATCAAATGTGTATGGAAGGCGCTGGGGGGGGGGTTGTGGTGGATTTCAAAGGACAAAACATTCTGAAGCTCAGAAATTTGCTGCCAAGCCCTCGAATTTTAATTTTACTCCTGCTCTGAGATGCTCAGTGCAGCAACAGGAGTTTTGGGGGGGGCTGCTGAGATCCTGATCCAGAGGGACACAGCCCACTCCATCAGAGCCAGCTCTGCTCCTGAGTCACTTCAGCCCCTTGCAATTCTCCTTTCCCCTGATCTCTCTGCCCAGAGACCCACTGAAGCCATCCCTCCGGAGCAGACACAGCTGGACCACAGCTGATTTAAACCCTCAGAGGTACCGAGGTGCTATTTCAGATGTGCCAGCAAGCACAGAATGACGTTTATGCATTCATTAGACAACAGTTTAACTCCCCACAAAGCCAGGACCAGCCATGGCTCCTCCTGCCCAGCACATTCCAGGGGCCCCCTCAGCACAGAGGCTGAGCCAGAGCCCCCCCAGGCTCTGCTCCCACATCCCAGGCCTTCCTCAGGAGAGATGGAAGGAGCCCAGGACTTGTCCCCTCTCCCAGCCTCGGAACACACTCCAGAAACACAGAATCCATTAGGCTGGACAAGACCTCGGAGATCATCAAGTCCAAGGGGAACGAGAGGAGGTTTTGGGGGCAAGGCACCGTGCAGACCTGACGCAGCACAAAGGCATCGAGCGGGCGGCTGCAAGCAGGAGGCCTCCATGAAAGCCCAGGGAGGATGGAGGAGATGCAGCTGAGCTTTGCCCAGTGCAGGTCCCCGTGGGGAGGAGAACAGACCACATCGTGCTCCTGGCTCACAGCAGGAGGCTCCATGGCTGAATTCCGCGTGTCAGACTGAATTCCCACCTCTTCCCATCCACAGTCACAGAGAACACCCCTAGAACTGGGGGCCGGCAGAGGCTGAGCTCCGCAGGGAGTCCCTCATTTAATGACACGAGATGTTTGGTGTGGATTTTTAGCATTGCCATTAAATCAATCCCAGAGCGGTTTAGGATGAATGGGACCTTAAAACCCATCTCACTCCACCCCCTGCCATGGACAGGGACTCCTTCCACTATCCCAGACTGCTCCAAGCCCCATCCAACCTGTTCTGGAGCACTTCCAGGGATGGGGGAATCCTTCAGCAATCCCTTTTGTTGACATTTTAATGGGAGCTCTCCTGAAGCTGCCACTCCCCGGCTGGATCCTGGCACGAAGAGGGAGCTGGACCCACCAGGGCAGCTGTGGCGGGGTTATTGTCAGGCCTCAGCCAGCAGCACGGGCTGCTCCCTGCCCAGAGCCCGCTTTTCCTGACGAATTGAGCTGCTGTGCCTGGAGAGCGACAGGGGCAGCTGCCCGAGGGCAGCACGAGCAAGCACCACCTAAATAAAACCCAGACTGCACTACCCCGGCACACTGGACAGATCTTGCTCCTGAAACACATTTAGCTTGAATATTTGCCCTTCTATCACAGGCTGGGTTATTTGCCTGGGCACGATGATGCCCTGGAAAGGCTCTCGGGGAGGCTGCAGAGAATAGATTGGCACAGGCACGGACATCCCTGGCTCATCTCCTGCTTCTCCCCAGTTCCACCCTGCTAGGAGGCAGCAGAGGGAGAAAAGGAACCAGGACAAAAGCACCTGTTGGACCCTTGAGCTGTTCCTGAAGAAATGTAGTTATTTTCTATTTCTATGCCAAAAACCCCTCCTAGATCTTTGAATACTTAAGAGAGCGCAGAGTCTCTTGGGGCTTTTCGGGGTGTCTTAGCAGGTGCACGGGACCTCCCTGCTCTGTACACGGCGTTTACTCTTTTGTTCTGTACAGTTTGTTATTTTCTGCTTTAATTAAAACCTTTTTGCTTTTTCAAAACACCTCCAATCAGGTCGTCTCACTAATTATTCCTCAGCCGTTTCTGAGAAGCTGCTGGCAGCCCTCAGAGCTTGATACACCTCTGTGGGGCTGGTAACACGCTGGCACCATGCAGAAGTGTGTCAGAAAGGGAGTGCAGGGTCTGGGGGCTCTTTGCTGCCATGAATGTGTCAGGGGAGCAGCAATGCCCACCTGGGGCAGCAGTGTCGCTGTTGGACACACAGACACACACTCACTTTGGTGAGAGGGCATGAACTGTTTATTACAAAATCTGACTCCATTTTATAGTATTTCTACAAAGGCCAGGGATTGGGGGAGAAGGTTGGCACCTCTCCCCATCCCGCTGGTCAGGACAACTGTCCATCAGCTGTCCATAGCTCTAAAACAAAGAATGTAAACTACCTTGATTTCAGGAAAACATTGCTTCTATTTATAATGCCTGTGTGTGAGAAACAACCTAAGAACTGTGAAACTGTGAGACACGAACAGAAGGCTGAAAAATCAGAGCGGCACAGCAGGGAAAGGGAATTGTCCTTTGCTCTCCCAGCTCCAAATCTGGGGAGCTTCACCCCAGGATCGACAGTGCCTCCTCCTGGGAAAGCAGCTCGGGGAGGAAGGAGGAGGTGAAGAGGGTTTAAAGGGGACCCTGCTCCCCCAGTCCAGAGGGTCCCCAGGGGATTTCTGGCTTTTCATTTCCTATCTCTGCAGGATGAATCACGGGAGGGGCTGTTGGGCTCTCCTCTGCAGGCAACGAGTGACCCAACGAGAGGAAACAACCTCCAGGTGTGCCAGGGGAAGTTTAGACTGGATTTTGGGAAAATTCCATCATGGAAAGGGTCGTCCAGGCTGCCCAGGACCGTGGTGGAGTCCCCACCCCTGGAGGGATTTAAAGCCCTGGGGCTGTGGCACTCAGGGACAGGGGTCAGTGGTGGCCTTGGCACTGCTGGGGGACATTTGGACTCAATCTTACAGATGCTTCCAGCATAAATAATTCCATGTTTGTACCCACAAACCAATCCTGTATCCAGCAGGCACCTAGGGAGCAGGAATGACCCCTGGATGTGGCCCAGAACAGGGAACCACAGCTCAGAGTGGCCCAGAAGAGCTTGGGGCTCACACAGGAAAGAAAATTAGCTGTAACACCTGCGCAAAAAATCTGATTTCTTCCTTCTCATTTCTACAGAGGGGTTTTTGTTTGGGGTTTTTCATCTCTCTGTACAGATCACCAGAGGTGTGGCGTTGGCCTTAGTAAGAAGTTTTTAGAATCATGGAATTGTTTGGCTTGGAAGGGCCCTTAAAACTCACACCATTCCCACTAGCCCAGATTTTCTTCTCACACTTTTAACCATTGGAGCCAGTTCCGTGTGGAGGAAGAGAACTTTCACACATGATTGTGCCTGGGTGAGGCTTTGGGAGTCAGTGGGAACAACAAAGGGCAGAAATCTGTAAAATCCAGAATTCCAGCGAAACCTGTCAGCCGTGAATCTGGAAATGCTGGAAGGTGCAGACTGAGCTTCGCTGCAAGCACAAAGCACAGCCCCCAGAGCTGCTGGCCGGGGATTTTTTTGTGTTTGGGGTTTTTTTAGAACTCCAATGGCTCTGCTTACAGCACCACAGTTGTCTCTAATATTCACTGCTCTGCCCCTCTAACCACAGAGCAGGTTAAACACAACGAGGCAGATAAGCCCAAGGAGCAGAAGGATTAAAAGAGATCAAGCTTAAGAATGATAGAACGACTCTGTCTTAATGTCCACAGGAAAGGGAAAACAGCTGCTCCAGAGGAGCTAAACATGGGCAAGTTTCCATCCAGAAGGGGTCCACACAGCCAAGACAGAGCCAGGGAAAAAGGGATTTTCCAGTTGCAGCCCTGACAGATGCTCAGAGCAAAGCCAGTGGGAGCTGCCCAGGCTGGAGGATAATGAATGCAGGCTGCTCAGGCTGGAGGGGTTCTGCATTTCACTGCTGCTAAGGGAGCCAGGCACGGGAAAATCACCTGGAGACAGGAACAACAATGCCACAACCATACCTTGGCAAGGGAGCTAAAGAGAGCAGAAGTCATAATTATTATTAACAGTCCCTTGGTCGTTTTATCCTCATTTTCTTCATGTTTCTCCTTTGTTTTTAGAAACTTTATTTGTAACTAGAGATGGTTCCAAGACTCCCACGACAAGTGAGCTGTAGTTGATCCAACCCAGGGTGAATTAGAACAAGGATTCTGACTGAGATCACTGAGGGGCTGGGAGAGGTCTCCCCTCCCTTCCCAAGCTCTGAGGATCTGGAAATATTAACAAAAAAATACCCCAAAAGCAGGGAAAGGATCACAGCAGCTGCAGGCCACCCCAGCAGCTCCCAGCCTGATTTCCCAAACCATGAGCCCTCAAAAGCAGCTGGACAGCACAGACAGGTTTGGGGATTTCCCTCTTTGCTGCACAGATTTCCCTCTTTCCCCTCTTTGCTGGATTGCTCCAGAGGGAAATCTCCTGAAAATGGTGCAAGGACACCCCAAGGTGGGTTTGACAGTCCCCACCCCGGGCTGGGACAATCCCACTGTTACTGTGCTGAGCCACCTGGGCTACACAAAATCCCCGCCCCACCTTTGGAATTAGAAACATCAAATCCCAGACTGGGTTGGGTTCAAGGAAACCTTAAATCCCATCCCACATCAGTCATGGCAGGGACACCTCCCACTGTCCCAGGCTGCTCCAACCCCAGTGTCCAACCTGGCCTTGGGCACTGCCAGCGATCCAGGGGCAGCCACAGCTGCTCTGGGAATTCCAGCCCAGCCCCTCCCCACCCTCCCAGGGAAGAATTCCTAATTCCCAATTTCCCATCCATCCCTGCCCTCCACTGAAGGCCACGTCCCCTTGTCCTATCACTCCACACCCTAGCAAAAATTGGTGCACGGAAAAGGAACTTCCAACATCGTTCATTTGTGTTTGGCCTGAGACTCCTTTGGAGCACCCAGCTCCCGGTGCTGAGGGCAGGGATGGGTGCTGAGGGCAGGGGTGGGTGCTGAGGGCAGCGATGGGTGCTGAGGGCAGGGGTGGGTGCTGAAGGCATCAGTCCGGTGAGAGCATGAGGCTGGCTCTGTGTCACAGCCAGCAACCTCCTGGCATTCCGTACACGGGGTGAGGCTGCAGTCTGGGTGGCCCTGGCTCCCATCGCAGCCACATCAATCCCACCTATGGAAAGCGGCCCACACGCAATTTTTATAAAGCAATTAAGCCAGGATCCCCATTTATTAAACTGGATTAAAGAGCGTTTTTACAAGCTCTGCTAATGGGCCTTAAGCACGTTTAATCACAGCCTGGGCAGCATTGATTTCCCTGCTGCAGGCTCTCCCGGTCAGCTGAGCTCCTCTGAGCAGCCCCAGGGCCTTTCCCACCCCTGCCTGGCGCTCCCCAGAGCAGCTGGGCTGTTCCAGCACCACCGACAGCTCCGACCCCTGGATTGCTCCAGCCTCTCCTGGATCCCGAAATCCCAGGAATAACCTGACAGAGCCGAGCCCCTCACCTCAGCACCTTCCCATGGACCACGGCAGAAAAGGGTTTTAACTAAAGCAAAAATAGCAAGCTGTACAGAACAAAAGAGTGAGAGCTGTGTACGGTGCAGGGAGGTTCCTTGCACCTGCTGAGACACCCCGAAAAGCCCCAAGAATCTCTGGGCTCTCCCATATATATTTAATGATCTAGGAGGGCGTTTTGGCACGCTGCCCAGCAGAAAATAGCCACATTCCTTCAGGAACAGCTCAAGGGACCACCAGGTCAATTGTGGTGAGAAGAGCACAGAAGTTTCTGGTTCTTCTCCCTTAAAAGTTCAGGGGTGAAACACAAACTCTTCCCTAATATGGGATCACCTGTTAAATCATGGGGGTGCCCTGCCAGAGCGCGGCAGCACATCCTGTGGCCGTGCCTCCCCTGCCTCCCCCGGTACTGATAAACACCCCAGCCCCTTGGGGGGACGCCGGGGCCCCGGTGGGGCTGCCCCAGGCTGTGCAGAGGTGGCCGCTCGGGGCAGGCCGGGGCTGGACATCTCCTCGTGGCAATGCATCTCTGCAACAGGCCTCTCTGATGCACCAAACTGTCTGTGGACAACAAGCCACCTGCAGCCTTGTTTTCGGGGCTCTCGGGAACTCATCGAGGCTACTGAGGCGACGACGGGACTCAAAATCAGAACAAAGAGCCTGGGAGACTGCCTGGAAAAAAATGCAAAACCCAGATAGAGGACANGGCTCTCCCATATATATTTAATGATCTAGGAGGGCGTTTTGGCACGCTGCCCAGCAGAAAATAGCCACATTCCTTCAGGAACAGCTCAAGGGACCACCAGGTCAATTGTGGTGAGAAGAGCACAGAAGTTTCTGGTTCTTCTCCCTTAAAAGTTCAGGGGTGAAACACAAACTCTTCCCTAATATGGGATCACCTGTTAAATCATGGGGGTGCCCTGCCAGAGCGCGGCAGCACATCCTGTGGCCGTGCCTCCCCTGCCTCCCCCGGTACTGATAAACACCCCAGCCCCTTGGGGGGACGCCGGGGCCCCGGTGGGGCTGCCCCAGGCTGTGCAGAGGTGGCCGCTCGGGGCAGGCCGGGGCTGGACATCTCCTCGTGGCAATGCATCTCTGCAACAGGCCTCTCTGATGCACCAAACTGTCTGTGGACAACAAGCCACCTGCAGCCTTGTTTTCGGGGCTCTCGGGAACTCATCGAGGCTACTGAGGCGACGACGGGACTCAAAATCAGAACAAAGAGCCTGGGAGACTGCCTGGAAAAAAATGCAAAACCCAGATAGAGGACACGCAGCGTGGTGCTGGACGCTTGACCAACGAGGTGTCCTGAGGGATGTGTGCCTGCCTCATGGACAAGCGGCTTGGCCAATCGACAGCCATCCGTGTGCGTGGACAGCAGGGCCAGAAACTGTAACTGGGGTCTTATGTGAGCAATAAAGGGGTTTCTGCTGAGATCATATTGATCCTGTCATTCAGTTGCGCATTTCACCCTCACTGTCCTCCTCCAGAGCCTCAGCTGAGCTCTTGCAGGGAGCCTGCAAGTATTCCCCCAGAAAATGGGGGGGAAAGCCGCTGACGTGGCTTTGAGAAGCAGGCAGCCTATTGAGAGAGAAGGATATTCCTGCTGCTCTTATCCCGGCTCCAGCAAAGCCGTGTCCCTCTGGCAGGGGCCAGAGCCTCCCCAGCCTGAGCTGTGCAGGAGCAGCAGGAGCTCAGTGTCCAATTTCTCACATCCTGAGCTCAGCAAATGAAGCCAGCACCTCCTCAATCACTTGCAATAAACCGTTTGCGCTGCATAACTTTGCTGTCTCCCACTCAGAGCAGAGAGGGGCAGCAACCTGGGGCCGACGCACTTTGTCACACGCACACAAACACACACTTTTCAGAAAGTGTGAACTAACAAACTAATTTATTTTAAAAAGTCGGACTCCATTATATAGTATTTCTACAAAAGCCAAGGACTGGGGAGAAGGTTGACACCTCTCCCCATCCCATTAGTCGAGACAACTGTCCATCAGCTGTCCGTATCTGTAAGACAAAGAATGTAAACTTTCCTTGAAACTACAATAACATTGGCTGTGTTTATATCACCTAAAGCATAAGAAGAAAACCCAAACCATGAAAACTGTGAGCAGAAGAGAAGGCTGAAAAAATCAGGGCGACATGGGGGCCTCTGGCCCCATCCAGGGAGGAGAAATTAACTGCAGCCCAACAAAGATCACCAGAGCCTGCCCAGTGCCCATCTCCACAGGGATTTGGAAGTGCTGATTTCACTAAATAACCCCTGAATAACCCCGAAAGGAAAAAGCAGGAGATGCCAGAAGCACCTCTTCAGAGGGGAACAGTTCCCGGGGCAGGAATGGGAGAGCTCCTGCTGGGTTGCCTCAAGGAAAACCTCACTGCTGCCAGGCCAGGCTGGACAGGGCTTGGAAAATCCCAGCCTGGGCCAGTGCAAAGTGTCCCTGCCCGAGGCGTGGAGCAGGCTGGGCTCTAAGGCCCCTCCAGGCCACAGCGGTCTGTGACAAAGCAGGGCTAATGGAACTGAGCTTTGCCAGGTAGGAGATGTCTCTGGCACCTTTGACATTCACACAGCTCAAGAGCCCAGGACAGACTCCTCTCTCCCCCGTGTCTCCTCCTCCCCAGGCTGCAGAAACGTCTGCTTTCCCACCAGTCAGCCTCTTGCTAAGAGAAGCAATTTTCAGTTGTACTCTGCACCCAGTGTATCCTAATTGCCAAAGAAAACAGCCTCTTATGGCTTGTTTTATTCCTGCCATCTATTAATTTGTTCTTAAAAGCCAAGCTCCTGCTGAGCCGCCTCTCCTGCGCATCACAGCTCTTGCTTTAATATGGAGATGAGATCAGCTGTGGTTCCATGGGAGCTCCCCAGGGCACTCCAGTGACGGGGTTTTCACCCCGTCATTTTTTTAATTAGGATTTTTTTTGTTGTTTCTTAGAGTCCCGCACCAGGGTTTAAAAGATGAGATGGAACTTGTGGCTCGGTCTTCAAAGGTGTTTATTCTATTTTTTGTTTTAAGGTTTTATAATAGTTTTAGTGTGCTGAAGGGAAAGTAGCTACAGGAATATGGATGAAGAGTCTAAGGTCATTTTAAAGATTTTTAATTCCATTAATTTTAAAAACGTACTATATTTATGCTTTTGTGCTAACTACTGTAACTTATTTTAAATATGTAATTTTTACTTTGATTTTATCTACTAATGTTTCTGTGCCACTGTCACAGCAGAGAATGGAGTAGATGAAGAAGAAGAAGAAGAGGAATATGAGACAATGCTCAAAATTTTCTATCTTGTTTTGATTTACCTCTATACTAAAAACTTAAAACTACAAATTTTCACCTAGTGATAAACTAAACTACTATCTATTTAAAATTTTTGTTGTTTTGAATTTATCTATGAGTGCTGGAAGCTTTTCTTATGGACTGAGGTCAAAGACAGTGCTTTTTTGGGGTCCCAACCAGTGTCTGGGAGCCCTCAGGGCAGTTCCAGGGGTTTTCCACATGCCCTGGACTCCAGCACTCCAGGGCTGTTCGCACACATATTCCCACACTTGGAGCAGCCTGGGACAGCGGAAGGTGTCTCTGTCTGTGGGATTTCCTGGCTCTTTCCTGCTCCAAGCTCAGGGAGAATAAAAATCAGGAGATGTTGTTTCTTCGCAGTCTCACTCTGAAATTTATTATCCTTATCTATTACAGACCCACGGGATGTGAGCTCTCTCTAACGAGTCGGGAAAGGGAGCTAAAATGGTGTCTGTCCAAGGCTATTTAAGTCCCAATTATCCAATGAACAGTTGACATCTATATTATTTATGTTTCTAGCCCAATTGTCATCACCCAAAACCTGCAATGCAGACCTTTGTCACCCAATAACAGAAAAACACCCAGATCCATGAAGAGGAGGGAAGAAGAAGGTGCAAAAAAACCCAAGTAATCCACACCCAAAGTTCTCCATCTTGGCTCCCATGTATCCCCATGCACTAAAATCCCAAATCTAGGTTTTTCACCCTGTCAGATCACACAATACTATCCAAATTACACACACACTTCTTCTGTGCCATCACTCAATTTTGGAAGCCTTTTCCAAGGTCAAATGAGGAGTTTACTCGAGGGCTGGCACCCTTCAATTCAGAAAGCCTGAAGTTTTCAGCCTTCAGAGACCCAAAACCTGTCCATGGCAGGGGTGGGATGGACGGGCTTTAATTTCCCTTCCAACCCAGACCACTCCAGGATTTCATGATTTGGATATTCCCTTCCCCAGCACCAGGAGATCTCCCGGTGACCAGCCAGAGCTGTCAGGTCATGGATCTGATGGTTCTTTATGGCCCTTGCAGGAACACACCGATCAAGACCGCGTTAGATAAGAGCAGATAAAAAGCTGTTGACAGGAACAGGGAAATTCATTCCTGGTCAGAGCACCACAGGCCCCCCTTCCACGCACCCGGAGCAGTCTCTCCTCATTAGGGTCACATAATCAGAGATCAGAGCAGACAGGGAGAAAATGGACTGCAAGTGTGTCAGGCTGCACCGAGCAGGCAGCTGCAGGTCTGTCAAAAGGGGAAGATTGGGGATGGGAGCAGAAATGAAAAGTGACCTGCTGCTCCCAGCCTCTCATTTCAGAAAAGGAGGGGGAAGGGAAGAGCAGGATTTAGAATCTGGTGAGGCAGATTTGTCCACTGTGTTACAAATGCATGCTGCAAGATAGGCTTTTTGCAAATATTGAAGTGAATATTATATGTGTTATGTTAAAAAGCTATGCCTGTATTAATATAGTTTCTTTTAGTAGTGTGATAAATATTTTTTTAGGCTATAGCATAATATTAAAATAGAAACTGTGTGATGTAAGATGCTTCTTGTAACATCTGAACCTGCTCAAGAAATGGGAGAGACAATTAAGAAATTCTTCACTGGACAGAGATAACAGCAAGGACACCAAAGACTCCAAAGGGAAGAATTTATTACTTATGTTATCAAGGGATTTGTGACTTTGTAGAGCCACAAGAAAATTTATTTGCAAGATGGGATGGTGGGGGAGAAAAGTTGCAATTAAGCAGGAACACCTAAAGATGAAAGGAATGTTTGGCTCATGTATGAAATTTATGAATACGCAATAACCCATTGTTTTTAAGGGGAAGACCATTTGTTAGCAAGCTGTGCCTTGGGATGGAGATGCCCGGCACCCGGACATCTGTAACTTTTGCTTCTTATGTCTCTTCTCTTATTATTGTTAAACTTTTAAGTTTTTAACAAAAGTGGATGGTGTTTTTCACAGCTGCGAACACGGGAGCTCCCAGCGTGCTGGGGTGGCTCAGCAGGCAGGGCTGGCTCTGGCTGAGGGGGCTGCTGCTCCCCAGGGCTTCCCTAGAGCTCAGGCATGCAGGGATGGAAATGCCCAAGCTGCTGCTCAGCCTGAGCCTCTCCTCCCTCCCTCCCCAGCCACCAGGACGCAGGGATGCTGGCAGCTGGAAACCCGAAGTGCAGCCCAGCAGGGGGACAGGGACCAGCTGGGGGCCACCAGCAGCACAGCCCGCCCCAAACACTGACCCAGAGCAGGGAGCCCCTCCCAGCTCCCCACTGCGCAGCCAGGGACAGACATTTGTTGTTCACTTCTGCACAGAGCCCCAAAAGGGCTTTCAGATGAGCCCAGAAAGGCTGGGGGAGCCAGGCCTGTGAGGAAGGGCTGAGGTTGCTGCTCCCCAGTACCGCAAATACCTCTGCTGATGCCTGAAGTTTTATCTCCCGTGTATTTCAGGCTCTGTGCTGCCCAGGGGTGCAGCTCTGAGCTCACACTCAGTGTCACTCAGCTCTGCACACAGCAGGGACACAAAACTCTCCAGGCAGCAGCTGACAGAACGAGAGGTCACAGCCTTAAACTGCACCAAGGGAAATACAGGTTGGATACTAGGAGAAAGTTTTTCACAGAAAGAATAAAAAAAATACTGGAATGGCCTGCCCGGGGAGGTGGTGGAGTCACCATCCCTGGATGTGTTTAAATAAAGCCTGGATGTGGCACTCGGTGCCGTGGTTTAATTGAGGTGTTGGGGCTGGGTTGGACTCGATGATCTTGGAGGTCTCTTCCAGCCTGGACATTCTGTGAATTCTATAAAAACAAATCCTTCTCCTGCTGCACACCAAGGACAGCTGGGACAAGTGTTCAGGCCCAAAAGCACAAACAAGGCCGGGCTGGAGGGAGAAAACAAGAAGGGTGGGACTGCAGAACCTGGAGCTGGAATTGGACAATTAAACCCCAATGTGCAAATGGACCAAAACTTATAAAAGTGTGAGACCTCGTGACCGTTTGTCCATTTTGTGCCCATTTTGGGTCCTCCTGGCCACGCTCTTGTTCTGCCCCAGGAGTATCCTTAAAGGCCTTTTAATAAATCCCTACTTTATTCTCCAGCCCTGTCCAGCCTCTGCTCCAGGTCAGCCCTCCCAGGGGGTGCTGGAGGTTCTCAGCCTCACTGGACACCCCTGGGACATCCTAGCCTGGCAGATTTTATCACCCTGGCACTGCACCTGCAGCAGCCCCATCATTCTCATCCCTGCCCAGAGGGTTTTTGTGTTTTGCAGCTCAGTATCTCTCACCTACAGCCCTGCTCCTGTTCATCCACCCACCCGAAGGACAGGATAAACTGCTGCTTTTATTTTGTCCCTCTTAAAAAACAGATAAAAAACCTGCTACAGGTGTGCTGAAAGAAAAAACAGCCTTGGATCATCTGAAAGAGGGGATGTAAAATTTTAAAAGGATTTTTTGCACTGCCTGCTCACTTTCCGTGGATTGCCTGGGACAAACAAGCCAAAAGCAGGAAGAACAGAGGGAACTGAAGGCATCAGATCAAGAAAAAAGTGCAACAAAAGAACAACAAGTACAAGATAATCCTCAAAGTGCAGGTTTAAACCAGGTTGGAAGTCTGGTTGAAATTAATCTGTGAGGCCCAGAGATCCCTGTGCTTCCCTGAGATCATTCAGAGACTGCAAGGACAATTTTCCCATCCCCATCCCTACTCCAGGAGCTCAGCTGAGCACACACCACCACCAAACACGGATCAGTTCACACCTCTCTTTAGCAATTTAAGTACAAATTAATGTAGATCTGAGCCCAATTCCACACCAAAGCTTTGAGCAGTCCCAGGCAGACCTGGAGCATCCCTGCCCATCCTCAGCATTCCCCCCTCCCCACACAGCACCAGGAATTCACTGCCCTGAGCACAAAAACAGGATTTATCTCCCTAAGGGGGACTTGCTGCAGGTTCTGAGCTCCAGCAGAAAGGACCCCAAGGAGCTTTTCCCCCTCCCTCCAGTCCAGTCTGGCCCAAGGACCAGTCTGGGGACTGGGCAGGGGCTGCAGCAGCTCAGCCCCTCCGTGAGTTCTTCATTTCCAGACAGGGAGGACAAACCAGAACGTGCTGGGAGATTTGGGGATCCCTCACCTGTGCTTTGCTGCCTTGGCCACAGAAAAGACACAACTACTAAAAAACAAAACAAAAAAACCCCACAGCAGCCAATTCCAAATTCCCTTCAGCACCACACCATCCCAACCCAAACCCCGGGAGGGTTTAACCCCTTTTCAGCAGCCTCTTTGAAAGTTCACATTAAACCAGACTAACCCAGTTGTGCTTCTACCACATTCCAGCACCACAAGACCAGAAAAAACAGAAATAAGAGCTCAAACTTGGACACTGGTCCTGCTGCACCCCTGGGAATCTCTCACCTCCCAGCAGGAGCCACCAGCACTGACACATCCTGCCCTGGGACGGCCAGGAGCCTCCTCCAAAGGGCCACCTGCCCCACCCCAAGCTCAGAAGGCTCGGTTTAGGTTGGGCAGGGCTTAGTTAGGACCATCTGATCCTGCTAGACTGAGTTTGGTCAATCCCACCAGGATTACTGCAGCCACAGATCTTTCAAAACTGAATTTAAGGGGTTGAAGTTGCATTTTAAATCACCTGGGGACCTCCCTTCCCAAACCCATGGATTTACAGATGTTATCCATCCCCTTTCCAGTGACTCCAGTAGAATCAGAGTTGCCAGTTTTATTCCAAAGCGGGCTTCAGTGGCTTTGCCTGCCACGCTTGTACCTGGTGTAACCATGAGAGGACAACGTTTGCCCTAAGTGAACACGAACCAAAAATGCTGACTGGGGGTGGAGGGAGAGAAAAACAGATTATTTGTTTGTTTTGGTGACGAACATTGCTGGAACCAGGGTGCATATCTTGATATAAGCAAGGGGAGACGGCTTTAAATCAAAAGTTTAAAAAATTGAGAGGTTTAGGTCAGATATTGGGAAGAAATTCTTTCCCTGCTGCTGTTTCCCCGGGATCCCCGGCAGTGCCCAAGGCCGGGTTGGACACTGGGGCTGGGAGCAGCCTGGGACAGTGGGAGGTGTCCCTGCCCAGGCACTGGGTGGGATTTCAGGTCCCCTCCAACCCAAACCACCCCAGGATTTTCCAAAATCACCCAAAGCCAGAGCTCAGTCCCCAGAGCCCCTCCAGGTGGGCTTTGCAGCCTGTGCACAGATCCTTCTGCACCTGTGGGGCTCTCCAGTCCAGGGCTTTTGGAAGAGAATTACCCAGATTAATTTAGGCGCAAGGGGCCACGTTTTAATTGGCACCAGACCCTCCAGGGCCTGTTCCAGGGGCTGTGAATAAAGGGCCCCCAGGGAATGAAGGCACCAACACATCACACTCGAGACAAAAATTAATGACCCCATAAAACACTCCCTGGTGCACCCTAAAGCAAAACTGGCGATATTTATAAATTAAAACTTAGCATTTCCAAGCCTCCTACTGGCAGCAGCTGCACTGAGGCAGGAATTACTGAAAGCCCTAAAACATAACAAAACAACCTGAAAAATAAAACCCCCCCAAAACAACAGCCCTGGCAAAGAGATTTTCTCCTTTATCAATTCCAGCTGCTGATAAATGACTGATGTAAGTTGGTATTACCAGGCTGGCAGCAAACTTGTTATTTCTGAACTTGTTCTCAAGATACAGGATAATACATTGTGGATATTGATGTTCTGTTGACAATCCTTTGACCTTGCAAAATTTCATGGAAGACAAATGCACAGGCCATGGACTGAGCTGCAATATTTTTTTTAATGACAGGCCAGAGAAGATTGAAGGAGAAGTTCCCAACCCTGTATCAATCATTATTTCTCACTGCCTTCACCACCGAGAACTACTTGATAAATGACAGTATTTTTAAATTTGCCCAATCAAAATTTAGCCTGAAAGTCCTAATGTCAAAATCCCACGCTTGTACACATTGTTTTGACAAGGAAAATCATAGGGTTTGCGGGATCTGCTTCACCAAAATGAGATTCCTTGGAGCTGGGAGAGAGCAAAGGGCTGTCTATGGGAATGGGAGCCTCTCCCAGACAGCAAAGTGCTGGTGCTGCAAAAAAAAATGGGAAATGCTGAGCTGCAGAACTCAGCTGGGAACTGTTCAGTGCTTCAGAACCGCGGGATGGTCTCCTGGCAGGGACCTTCACCCCCATCCCAGCCCCTGCCACGGGCCGGGATACCTTCCACACCCCAGGTTCCCACCCTGGGCTGCCCCGGGGGATAATTCCTGTTAAAAAGTGACAGGGACACAAGGGAGGGGTTTCCACTGCCCTGGAATCTCTTAAACGAACCCAACCCAAACTGAACTCCCAAAAAAAAACCCAAAAACAAACCAGCAGAGAGACGTGCCCTGCTCTGCTCTGGCTAATGCAGAACAATTGAACAGAAGTGACAGGAAGCAAATCGTGCCAGGACACAGGGAGAGGGCAGGGATGGGTGGGAGATTGGGAACTGGGAATTCCTGGCTGGGCTGGAATTCCCTGAGCAGCTGTGGCTGTCCCTGGATCCCTGGCAGTGCCCAAGGCCAGGCTGGACATTGGGCTTGGAGCAGCCTGGGACAGTGGGAGGTGTCCCTGCCATGGCTGGGGTGGCACTGGGTGGGATTTAAGGTCCCTGCCCACCCAAACCGTCCCAAGGTACAATGACTTATTTTGCAACTTCTACACTTTTCATTTCGTCCTTGGCATGTCATTAAAACCTCGGATTTCCCTGCCTTGTCAAGGTTTTCTGTTCTCTGACACTTTCTCCTGCTGCTGTTGTTTCAGGAATGACCTGGCCCAGCCCTGGGCAGGCGCTGGCTCAGCTCTGGGGATGCTGGGCTGTGGGTGACCCCTGTGGGCTCGACATTTCTGAGCCTGAATTCCAGCTCGCTGACCATTTCTGGCTCCTTGCCCAAGGGAAAGCTGCCAACAGTTTCTCTTTCCAAAACATCTCTCTGCGTTTCTCAGCACAGCCTCAGCAAACAGTGTTCCCTTTGCCAGAACAACTGTCCCAGGGGTTGTTTCCTATTCCTGAACCAATGGAGAGCAGTGTCAGTGCCATGGAACAATAACAGACCTTTTTACACAGCGTGTTCTAAAAGAAACTGTTGGGATTGTAAATAAAGCCTTCTCTCTCTCCTGACATCTCTGTGGAGTCGATCTATTTCCTGTCCTACCATGACAGACCCCCAGCAGCCCCAGCTCTGCTCTGCACCCCCAAGCCCCTCCGCCTCCCCAGAACAGGGTTTGTGCTGCTTGCTCCCTTCTGGGCACAAACCAAACCCTGAGCCATCATCCCGGACAGCCAAACCCCTGGACACTGCTTGTGCCAGCACCACCCACGGAACCACCCCACAGACACAGACCTATCCCACGGAACCACCCCACGGAACCACCCCACAAAAAATCCCACAGAACCACCCCACAGACACAGACCCATCCCACGGAACCACCCTATGGAACCACCCCACAGAAAATCCCACAGACACAGAACAATGCCACAGAACCACCCCAAAAACCACCACACACAACTACTCCATAGAACAACCCCACAGAACCACCCACAGAACAATCCCACAGACACAGAACAATCCCACAGAACCACCCCAAGGAACCGCCCCACGGAGCCATCCCACAGACCTATCCTACAGAACCACCCACAGAACCACCCCCAGAACCACCCACAGAACGATCCCAAAGAACAATCCCACAGAATCATCCCACAGACCTATCCTCCAGAACCACCCCACAGAAAATCCCACAGAACCACCCCACAGAAAAACCCCACAGAATCCCCTGCATGGGCAGCAGGGCAGGGCCAGCTCAGGGAGCTGAAAAGTATTTTAAAAATACTGAAAAGTATTTTAAAATGTGTTTTAAAAGTATTTTTTAAAATACTGAAAAGTATTTTTTAACGTTCAATATTTTCTGTGGCTGGGGAAGCTGCTGGAATTCCAGCAGGGAGGAGGGGGAGAAGGATGCTCTGGAACCCAGGTGACGCCTGGATTTATCCCTCCACCCAGGAGAGCCACTCAGCAGTCACTTGACACCTCCAGCAGTGCAGCACCTCCGGGCACACATTGCATTTCCTTCTGCAACAAAAGCAAGGGACAAAGGCCAGGGAAAAAATGGAAAAATTGATCTGCAGTCAGAGCTCTGCACGTTGCCCAGCTTTAAAAGTTATGGTGGCAATCAAAAGAATATGTGTAAAGCTTAAGAATGGTAATTTCCCTTGAAGATCTTGAAAGGGTTCTGCCCTTGGTGTTGGGAACTAAGGGAAAGGGCAGAAGATCTGGAATTAGCAACAGCATCGGCCGGGCCCAGCACGGAGATCAATAAATCCAGGGATTTGTGTGGAATCAGCAACGCTGCCCACAATACCAACAGGTTACAGAAGATAACTCTGAATTTCCTTACTGACAACAGGAATCCTTGGCCGTGCTGCATTCCCACAGAAAAGCTGGCACTGGGTTTTTCAAACCAAAGCTGGCACTGGATTGTTCTAACCAAAGCTGGCACTGGATTTTTCAAACCAAAGCTGGCACTGGATTGTTCTAACCAAAGCTGGCACTGGATTTTTCAAACCAAAGCTGGCACTGGATTTTTCAAACCAAAGCTGGCATTGGATTTTTCTAACCAAAGCTGGCACTGGGTTTTTCAAAGCAAACCTGGCGTTGGATTCTTCAAGCCAAACCTGGCACTGGGTTTTTCAAACCAAAGCTGGCGCTGGATTTCTCTAACCAAAGCTGGCACTGGATTTTTCTAACCAAATCTCTGGAGCAGTCCAGCAAAAGCTCAGTGCCCAGAGGAAAATCAGCCCATGCTTGTTCTGCAGCTCTCCTCTGCCCTCAGCAGCTCCTCACTACTGCCAGCTTTGGGGACGCTTTGGGGACAGTCAGGTTTGGGGACAGTCAGGTTTAGGGACAGTCAGGTTTAGGGATAGTCAGGTTTGGGGACAGAGGATTGTCATGTTTGGGGCAGTTCAGGTTCTCAAGAAATCCCAGAATTGGATTGGAAGGGACCTAAAATCTTGCAAAGCAACTTTCCCTGGAATGGCTCTGACTGGCTGTGCCTGCTCAGATTCCCAGCTGCTGACCCTCAGGAACATCCCAAACTCTGTCCTGGCACTGTGGCAGGACTGGAAGTCCCTGGCTGAGGGCCCAGAGCACAGCACTGCTGCTGGGACTGAGAGGGGGTGACGGGATTTTCACCCCGACATTCCCCTAATTCAGGGTTTTCTGTCTCTCAGAGTCCTGTGCCAGGGTTTAAAAGATGAGATGGAACCTGTGGCTCGCTCTCCAAAGGTGTTTATTCTATTTCTGATCTCAAGGCCTCACAGCAGCCTCAGTGCACTGAGGAAATGCAGCTACAGGAACATGGACGGAGGGTCCAAGCTCGTTTTAAAGGTTTCTGACCCAATTAACTCTTAAAGCATGCTATATTTACAGTTTTGTGCCAATAACTGCTGCCTGTTCTAAACACACAATTTCTACATCAAATCCATCCCACCAAAGTCTCTGTGTCACCGTCACAGCAGGAGATGGAGCAGGAGCAGAAGAAGAAGAAGAAGAAGAAGAAGAAGAAGAAGAAGAAGAAGAAGAAGAAGAAGAAGAAGAAGAAGAGACACTGCCCAAAAATTGTCCATCTTGCTCTGATCTACTTCCATACTGAAAACCCAAAACTACAAATTTTCACCCTGTGACAAACTAAACTACTAATTATTTCAAATCTTTGTTGTTTTCAATTCATCTGTGAGTGTTGGAAGTTTTTCCCATGGACTGAGGTCAAAGGCAAAGCTTTCCTGGGGTCCCAGCCAGGGTCTGGGCAGTTTGAGGGGTTTTCCACATGCCCTGGACTCCAACAAGGGGGAAATCTAGGTCAGAGACATGGAAGATTCTTCCCTGGGAGGGTGGAAAGGCCCTGGCAGAGGGTGGGAGGTGCCCCTGCCCACGGCAGGGTGGCACTGCATGGGCTTTTAGTCCCTTCTCATCAAAACCATCCCATGGCTCTAAAGGATGCCATTAATTAATGATGCCATTCCCCTCCCCGGCCCTGCAGGGCACGGGCTGAATCACAGCTGTGAGGTCCCAAAGAATTCCCATTTTCCCCTCTCTGCCCTGCTTTGTCACGGTGCTCCGGTGCCAATCGTGCTCGCAGGACTCTCCCGCTCGCCTGGCCCTGGCTTTTGTCACCTCCTGCTGCTGAATTATTTACAGCCCTTCCAGCAGCCGCGGAGCCATATGGCACTGGGAGAAAACAAACACAGCAAGAGACAGCTCGGAAAGGCGTTTTATGGAAGGGAAAACGGGCCCTAAGGAAGGAAAGGAGGCTTTGTCTTGGATCAATGCCTTATGGAAGGGGCTTTTCACCCGCAGCTCATCGTGCACAGCTCCATGGGGAGAAGGGGAAAATGAAAGAAAAACTGAGCAGGGAGGAAAACTGGGAGTCCCTGTGCTGGCTGAGGCGGGTTCAGTGCAAGGGCTCAGCTAAAAGAGAGACAAAAATAGGAAAAAAAAATAACCCTGAAGGACACCAGGCACGCTGCTGATGTCATGGGGATGTGACAGTGCCCCTCAGCCTGGGGAACCCCGAGTGCTGAGCCCAGGCTGTGCCACAGGCACTGCAGGCACCACCCAGCGGGCAGAGGGGTTTGATTTGTCCCCAGGCAGTTTTAATTGATGCTCTGGCCTCTCCCTGTGCCATGGGAATGTGCTGCCAGCCCTGCACAACCCCAGGGCTGCCCTGCCAGCCCCTTGGCCACCGCCCTGTGCCAGAGCCACAGAATTCCAGAATGGTTTGGGTTCAAAAAAACCTTCAATCCCGGTCCCATTCCAGCCCCTTCCACGGGAAGGGACAATCTCAGGCTGCTCCAAGCCCCAATGTCCAGCCTGGCCTTGGGCACTGCCAGGGATCCAGGGGCAGCCACAGCTGCTCTGGCAATTCCAGCCCAGCCAGGAATTCCCAATTCCCAATCTCCCACCCATCCCTGCCCTCTGGCAGTGGGAAGCCATTCCCTGTGTCTTGTCCCTCCATGCCTTGTCCCCAGCCCCTCTCCAGCTCTCCTGGAGCCCCTTCAGGCAGTGGAAATGTGTCCCCAGCCGTGGGCTGAGCCTGGTGCCAGTATCCCCTGTGATCCTCTAGCATGGTGGAAAAACAATCCCCCAAGTGGAATAATCCTGGCTGGGAGGGTGAGGAGGGGCTGGGACAGAATTCCCAGAGCAGCTGTGGCTGCCCCTGGATCCCTGGCAGTGCCCAAGGCCAGGTTGGACACTGGGGCTGGAGCAGCCTGGGACAGTGGGAGGTGTCCCTGCCATGGCAGGGGGGGCACTGGGGGGGATTTAAGGCCCCTTTAACCCACATCAGTCTGGAAATGGGTGATAAATACTCTAAATAACCGAATCTCCTGTTAAGTGCCCCCAGGAAACCTCTGTGGATCCTTTCCCATGGCCTCAGTCCCCGAAGGTCACAAAGAGGGGAGGAAATTCCCCATTCCCCAAACTGAACAGGCCAGTCCCACAGGGGTCTGCAGCCCGCATTTTGCTATTCCTGCCCTCGGGGTGGCAATTCCTGAAGTGCCATTGAGATGTCACGTCCCCATTTCCCCGTGGCATAAGGGAGAGTGATTCTCTCCCTCCCGGGAAGCTTTCCCATCATTTAGCACAGAACAATCCTGCATTTCACACCTTTCCTCAGGGCTGGCACCTCTTTCACACCTTTCCTCAGGGCTGGCGCCTCCTCACCCGGCACAAACTCCTGTCAGTCCCTACTGCAGGGAGGCAAAGCTGCTTCTCTGTGGAAAACAAGGGAAACACGAAATCGTTGGGCTTTATTATTTATTAATGCTGAAAATTTTCATTTTAGATGCTCAATAAAAAGCTGCTGGTGGCTTTAAAGGAGGCAGAAAGCTGGGAATTGATATTCGTGCATTCGGGAGATCGGCAGTGCTTGGGCACGCAGTAAACACACAGGATTTAGCTGGGGGTTTTAAAATCCCGTTTAAAATCCCGGTTTTAGGACAAGTGCTAGGTTTAACCTTTTCCCAAGGATGAAGTGTCCTCTCTGGCCAGCAGGGCCAGGACAGGAGCTGGATACAGTGAGTGTAGGATGCTCCCATCCCCATGGGTGAGCGCCTGTGGTGTCTGTCACAGCTCCTCTCCACATCTGCCCAGGAAGATATTTGGCAGTGAAACTTTGGAAATGGAAATGGGGGTGAAGGGAATGAGCCCTGGGAATGCCTGCAGGTGCAGCTGGGATTTGCACACTGGGGACTGGGGCTGTGGGAGGTGACTTTGGGCACCCTGTGCCCCCATTCCATGCCCTTGACGTGGGCATGGGGCAGGCACCACCCCAGATGTGCTAGCACAGAAACACTCCGGAAATTCACAGCAAACCACAAAATCCAGTTTACAAATGGCTTACACAGGTCGCGACTGAAATGGGGCCTTTGTCCCTTTTATGTGCAGGAGCAGGCACAGGTTTTATTCCCCCTTTAAAACTGAATTGTGACAAAAACCCCTGGCCGTGGCAGCCTGGTAAGGAGTGCTTGTTGTAGCAGCTCTTCCCTCGGTGTGACTGCTTTTCCTTTCTCCTGAGGAACGGGGATGCTCCCCAGGATTCACCCAAGGCAAAGCCTTGCCTGGCAGAAGTGGCACAGGGCGACACGGCTGAGTGGTGGCACTGCCGGGCGTGGCGGGGCTCGAAGGGCTTGGAGGCTTTTCCCAGCCCAGTCAGCTCTGTGATTCCACGATAAATCTGGATTTCATTCCCGGGGGATTCTCCCACAGATAAAACTGCTGCCTTGGACCCCCTGGGCTGTGCCCCAGCGGGGTGGGGGGACAGACTGGTGACAGAATTCTGGCACTGACAACTGAAAGGGTAGTATGGCTGGAGATGGGCGTTGGCTGCGTCTGGCACAGCCCCCAGGCCCCCCAGCCTGGCACCACACTGGCACCACCCCAGGGCCTGGGACACCCAGGAAAACCAGGGAGAACCCCCCCAGCAGCGGGGTGGCTCGGGAGAATGGCATGGTTACACCGAGCAGTAAATCCCTGGCTCGGAGCTTTCCATCCCTGGGAGTTTTCTGTGTGCTGGAAGTGCTGTGGAGCAGCCTGGCACGGGGCAAGGCTGCTGTGCTGGCCACCGACGCTGGGGCATCGCTGTCACCCTCCGTGCCACCACCCCTGCCCATGGCCCTGGGCACTGCAGGAGCTCCTCACACCCTGCAGAGCCCCGGGGTGGCCCTGGGCACTGCCCATGGCACTGGGCACTGCTCCTCACACACTGCAGAGCCCCAGGGTGGCACTGGGCACTGCCCATGGCACTGGGCACTGCTCCTCACACACTGCAGAGCCCCGGGGTGGCACTGGGCACTGCTCCTCACACACTGCAGAGCCCCAGGGTGGCACTGGGCACTGCCCATGGCACTGCAGGGGCTCCTCACACACTGCAGGGCCCCGGGGTGGCCCTGGGCACTGCCTGGCCCCCAGCAGGCTCTCAGCAGCAGTGAGAACAGGCTGCTGTTTGAAATGTTGCCCCTTCCAGGCACGCAGACACCTCCTGCTCCAGCCATTTGAATGCTCCTGCCCAGCTGCCGTTATCCCTCCAGAAGAAGGAAGGGACGTGGGCATCTGCTCTTCCATCAGCTGCCTCGTGCCCTGAGACTCCCCTGAGCTCCCAGACAGACCCCTGGCAGCTCTGCCCTCCCTTCCCCGGGACAGACCCACTCCCCGAGGGCTCCGGGTGCTGCCAGTGCCGGCAGACCCCACTCCCAGCCCCCACATCCCAGCCAGGGACGGCACAGCACCGTGGCTGGGCCACTTCTCTCCAAATTTCACTGCTCTTCCCATTCCGGCGCTTGATGATCCGTGGATGCTGCAGAGCACCCACCCGGCAGCAGTGCTGGGCTTTTCGAGCCTGAGCTGCTGCCAAGGGCCCCAGCTCCCGGCAAATGCCTTCCCTTGCAGCTGCTCAGCTTCCAGCTGCCAGGAGCCACCGTTTGCACCTGGCAGGGCCATCCTGTTTCCCTAAATTCCAGCCCATCCCCGTTTGGAAGCAGCGCAGTCAACAATAAACAGTCTGGGGGAGGCTGCAGTCCAAAAAGCCCCTCCAGTCCGTCGTCACTGTGAGCTGTGGGGAGCAGCAAGAGCTGTCCTGGAGGGGATGTTCTCCAGAGCTGACTCTCCAGTTCAGAGCTTCCCTGCTGAGTGCTGAGGCGGCAGCCCCTCATGTCCCACGCTTCCTCCTCCTCATATCACCCCAATCCCCCTCCCCGTGGTTCCTCCCCTAAACATCCCACCAGGAGCCCGAGGAGTCCTGCAGCTCCATCCCAGTGAAGGGAGAGGGTCCCTGGGGCACAGCCCCCGGGGTTTCTCTCTCAGGGTTTCTGAGGTGCAGCCTCCTTCTATCCCGAATTCCCGGCCACAGATCCCTTTTCCTTTCCCCAATGCCCCAGGAAGGAGCAGCCTGCCCAAACCACCAGCTCCGTACCCCCTGCACCTGCCATTTCCCCCAAAGCTCAGAAGTTCAGGCTGTCTGGGCTCTGCAATGGACTTTGTGTGGACACATTTGTCCATCACCCCAAAATTCAGGAGTCAAAATGTCCGGGTTCCGTAAGGAACCCACGCTCAAGCCGGGCAGAGCCATCAACACCCATCTCAGAGACACTGGCACTGCCTCTCCAAAAGCCCCTCTCCCATCGGGTGCTTTGTAAAGACATCAAATTTCCTCTCCTACCACCAGCTTTCCCAGGGTTGCTGTAGGAACCCGCAGCATCAGCTGCAGGCACAAGCTCCAGCAGCAGGAGCAGTGATGCCAGCGATTTGAGGAGCTGCTTTAGTGGGGGAGAGGCCTCACACCACCGATTTAGGGCAGGCTGGTGTTGGAGTCCAGGGCAGGGGGAAAACCCCTGGAACTGCCCTGGGGGCACCCAGACCCCAGCTGGGACCCCAGGAAAGCTTTGCCTTTGACCTCAGTCCATGGGAAAAACTTCCAACACTCAGAGATTAATTGAAAACAACAAAGATTTGAAATAAATAGTAGTTTAGTTNCTGGGGTGGCAGCTGAGCTCCTGTGCCAGCAGCCTCAGCTCAGCGCTGCTCCCTCCCATCGCCCTGAGCCCCTTCGGGCTGCCTGAAGTTTCCCACTGCAAGATTTCCGATACAGGAGCAGCATTTACCTTTGTGAGGACAGGGATTAAGGCCGGTTTTCTTTCCTTTCTGTGCTGCTCAGTCCCAAATCCCGCCTCAGGCAGGGAGGGTGGCCCCTGGAGTGGCCCTGCCTGCCAGCTGCCTGGGCAAACAGCAGACATCTGCTGGGCTCACCCTGGGTAAATACCCTCAAAAATTCCAGTTCTCTATCTCTTTCCCCTTTTTTTTCAGCAATCCTGGGCTCAGCTATCAGAGATGCACAGATTCACTGAGCATCATTCCCTTTCCCGGGGAAACTGCCCGCGAGGTGGTAACACCTGATGTGCCAGGTGCCTCCGCAGCTCTTTGAGATCATCAGATGGCACAAAAGCCAGGCCCAGCCTGCAAAGGCACCCCCTGCACAGGCCCCGAGTTTCCTCTGAATAATCATGCCCAGATCCAGCCTCTGGCCTGAGGAAATCTCCTTCCTCGCTGTGAGAGGAATTTGATTTTTGTGAGACTGTGTTCAAAAGTAATACGGTACAAAAGGCTGAGGTGAGTCCAGGCTGTGTAGGGACTCCCTGGCATCTGTTTGCCCTGTGACATTGCAGGACATAATTCATGGAATAGAACAGAATCCCGGGATCCTTGAGATGGGAAAAGCCCTCCCAGCCCAGGCAGTCCCAGCTGTGCCTGATGCCCACCCTGTCCCCAGCCCAGAGCTCCGAGTGCCACCTCCAGCAATTCCTGGGACACCTCCAGGGATGGGCACTGCAAACCTCCCTGGGCAGCTCCAAGCCCTGAGCACCCTTTCCATGGGGAAATTCCTGCTGCTGCCCACCCTGAGCCTCCCCTGCTCCAGGGGCCCGAGGCCGTCCCCCCCTGTCCTGCTGAAATCTGGGAGGTGATGGATGAGTCCGGGCTCCTGGGCTGGGGCTGCAGGCAGGGACTCCTGGCCCAGCGCTCCTGCCCAGCCCTGCTGCAGGACCCTCCTCACTGCTGCTGGGAGAGGAACACCTTGTTCTTCCTTCAGTTCTGACCGAGCTACGCCACAGAATCCCAGAATGGTTTGGGCTGGAAGGGACCTCAAAGTTCATTTTGTTCCACCCCTCCCCTGGCCAGGGACGCCTCCCCCTACCCTAGGCTGCTCAAATCAGGGCCATTAATTATCCCTGTAAAACATCATCCGATCTCTAAGTGGTTTCTGAAGAGAAATGGTATCACACTTCTGTATTTGATGTATTTGACGTATTTAGAACAAACAAAAGGTCAGGTCTGAGAGCCCAGACAGAGAGATTTCATTTCTCATTATCCTCAGTGCTTTAATGACCCCGACGATTTCTCAGGTTTAACAACACACAGGAAAAGGGTTCTTGGGCAAGCTCCACATCTCAAAGCCATTAGCTGGGAATTGATGTGTCGCGAGGAGAAAACACACCGCAAAAATGTATTTGTGGGGCCCCGCACCAGCCGACTTGTTAGCGAGTCGTGCTCTCCTTCAGCGCTGAGGAGCTGTCAGCAGCCTGGCAAAAACCCTCCGGAGCAGCGGAGTAACAGCCGGGATGAATGGAAATGGGAACACCCCGGGGCACGGGAGAAATCCAAACCGGCGCAGAGGGATGTGCGAGCGTGAAACGGCACCGCGGGACACGGGGCTGCGACAGCCACCGCGGGACACCGGGCTGCGACAGCCACCGCGGGGTGACAGAGCGGGGCCGCGGCGACTGGGCTGGGCAGAGGGAGAGGGGACAGCCAGGCTGGGCAGTGTCACAGAGAACAGGCTGGGCAGTGTCACAGCTCAAGGGACAGCCTGGGCAGTGTCACAGCCCTGGGGACAGCCAGGCTGGGCTGTGTCACAGCCCAGGGGACAGCCAGGCTGGGCAGTGTCACAGGGGACAGGCTGAGCAGTGTCACAGGGGACAGCCAGGCTGGGCAGTGTCACAGCTCAAGGGACAGCCTGGGCAGGGTCACAGCCCAGGGGACAGCCAGGCTGGGCAGTGTCACAGGGGACAGGCTGGGCAGTGCCACAGCCCAGGGGACAGGCTGGCGCTGCTGGCGCTGCCCTTTGGGAATGTGAGGAATGCAGCCTGCAGGAGAGAGCGAGAGCTCCTCCAGCCTGCAGCGGCCAGCCCTGATCCTGTCCTCAGCCCCCCGAACCCCCCGGGAGCCCCTGCCCCAAACCTTCACCCCGGCTCTGTAGGGTGAGCACACAAAGCCTCACCTGATGAATTCAGACCTGCGGAGCAGCGCGCCTTGATGAGCTGCAATCACACATTGTGACAGCAGAGATTTTTCATAGAGTTTTTACAAGTCCTGGAAAAAATGTGACAAAGAGCTTTTTAACAGTGAAACTGAGTGAAGGAAATGGCTTGTGAGGATGGGCAGGCCCTGGCACAGGTGCCCAGAGCAGCTGTGGCTGCCCCTGGATCCCTGGCAGTGCCCAAGGTCAGGCTGGACATTGGGCTTGGAGCAGCCTGGGACAGTGGGAAGTGTCCCTGCCATGGCAGGGGTGGGATGAGATGGGATTTAAGGTCCTTTTGAACCCAATCCATTCTGGGATTCAATGATTACAACTGAAAAACTGGGAGGGGGAGTTTCAGTAACCTCAAGGCTGCAGCATGTCATGGTCCTACACACAAATTTAGGAGACCTTTGGAAACTTTTCCTACCCCAGTGGAGCATTTGATTTCTTTCGGGGGCTGCAGAGAGCACAACAACCTCACTTGAACCTTTGCACCAATTACTGAACTTTTCTTGCCATCCTTATTTAAATGATACAATTATCTCCCAATTTGCTGCCTACTTAGCTGCTTGTGTTCTTTTCAGTTATTATTCTCATCATATCTCTTTCCCTCTTTCTCTTTTCTCTTATTTTTCCAGCTCACAATTGCTTCCACTGTATTCTCTGATTACTGCTGTATTTAATCTTTTTCTGTAACAAGCCAAAAAAAAAAAAATCCCCCACAAGCTGCAGTGCAGCTCCAGCAGAACGAGCCCTGCTCCTCATTATCCTGGGCACTCTTTGTTCCTGCTGCCAGCACTGACCAGGTGCTTCCCACCTGAGCCCCTGCTTTCCCTGGCTCTGCTGTCCTTGCCCATCTCCTGTCCCAGCCCCTCTCTATTGGAGCCCTGGCCACTGGGAATTTCAGATTTCTGTGCTGACAGGCACTGACCCCCAAGCAAACACTGCACTGACCTGAGGCCTTGGAAAAGGCTCCCAAAATTGAGTGACAGCACTGGGATTGTGGGTGTGGGGTTTGAATAGAAGTGTGTGATCTCACAGGGTGCAAAACTTAGAGTTTAAGGGTTTAGAATACAGCAATATGTATAAAGCAAGATGGAGGATTTAGGGCAGAGGCCAGTCCTTCTTTTTCACCTTCTTCTCCATGGGTTGGGGTGGTGTTTTGTAATTGGGTAGAAAAATCCACATTGCAGGCCACAGGTGGTTGGTTATTGGGTTAAAAGTAAAAATAATTTAGGTGTGATTTCTTAACTGGACAATTCATCCTTAAAAGACCTTGTAAAGAGTGGAGACAGAGCCATGTTCTACTTCGTTAGCTAGAACTCACAGCCTGTGAGACTGTAACATAGATGAGAATTAATAAACATCTGAGTCTGAACTGCATGTCTCCAGCACTTAATCCTGGCTCTAGCAAGACAAAGAAGATAAGAAAAACCCGCAATCCCCTCTGCCTGACTCCTGCAGAGCTTTGGGTTGGCTCCAGGCCCTGCCTTGCTACACTTCTTGGTGTTGTTTGTGTGGGAAGAGCCCCTTTTGCTGCTCCTGCTGTCGGTGAATGTTCTCCTTTTCCATGATTTCACCACCGTAGCCACAGGGGAAAACAAATCAGCATGGTCAGAGCTGGAGAGGAGGGAATTCCATTTGCCAGGGCTGGGGGAGCTCAGGAGACAGAGCGTGAGCGCGCCTGCGAGTCCCTGCGTGCAAACACGTGTGCCAAGGGTAACATCTGGAAATCATGGGCTTATTTAGGTTGGAAAAGCCCTCAAAGTCCCTCGAGTCCAACCTTTCCCCCAGCACTGCCGAGTGCCACATCCCCACCCTCCCAGCCAGGAATCCCCTCCCGATCTCCCATCTAAACCCACTCTCCATTACTAATTTATTCCCTGAGACTCTAATTCAGGATGACATCTCTGTATAAGGTAGATTTAGAAACATTCCTGCCCCTTTCCCAAACTTTCCTTTCTTCTCCACACCACCAGCACGGTGCTCTGAAGGCTTCTCCCGTGGGCTTTCCTGTCTGCTTCTCTGCAGAGCCCGGGGCAGAGAGAAGCTCTCATGCTTTGCAGCGGGGGCTGGAGGGAGGGAAGGTTAAAAGCCTCTGACAATAGGCAAGGATTCCCAAATAATATCCTTTCACGCTCGGTTAGAGTGAGGCTCCAGTCATGGAGTCACGGCTATTGCACATAATGATGCAACTGTAATTGCTTCTCTCTACAAAGGTATTAAATTAAATTCGCAAAATGTCAAGGTCCTTTGCATTTAAGTACAATTCAGCAGGGGTTTGGCGGCTATTACTCGCAGCCCTTTAAACGCTTTTAAACGGGGCTGATGCCGGTTGTTTGTCCAACTCGGGCTCTGAAGTGCCGAGACAACAAAACACTTCGGGGCGCTCCTGGGGCTGCATTTCCCGGCGTGGGGAGCCGGGAGGGGAGATCCCCCCCCAACCCGGAGCTGCCCCCGTGCCTCCCCCGCCGTGCGCCCCCGACAAAGGCGCTGCCGGGCGATAGCAGCCGGCTCTGCGCCTCGGATGGNCGGAATCTGTGGTTTCTCCTGGCTCAGTTGACAGGTGACAGGTTAGTGCCACTTGCCACAGCCACCAGCTGGTTGTTTTTCCTTGCTCTTTTTCTTTTTCTTTACTCTTGAGCAGAGNGCAGCCGGCTCTGCGCCTCGGATGGGGCGCTCCGTGCATCCCCAGGCGGCGGGAGGCAGGCAGGGACGCTGCTCCCGGCCTTGGAATGAAGGGGAGGGAAAGGACGGCACCGAGCCTGGCCGGGGGCTGGGGGTGCGGGGGGTCAGGCTGTACCCCGAGACAGCCCAGGGCGGTCACAGCTCGTGGGTTTGCTGAGATTTCACCGACTCCTGCCAAAGCTGGGATGTTGTTTTTCTGCCGTTTCAGCTCCCTGCGAGCAGGGCAGCAGTTGTAAGATTTGGAACAGACCGGGTTTTTCAGCCCAGAATTATTAGATCTTGGGGAAAAAAAAAACGGAAAGAAAAAAACAATCCAACAAAACCTACTTTTTCATGTGCAAACATTCTTGCAAAAATGACAGATGGCTCCAGTGGCCCCCTGCACATCTGGATGCTGATGGCAAAGGCTTCATCACGTCTTTTATTAGAAGTGAGATTCTCCCAGGACACAGAGGACACAGGGAATGACTTCCCACTGCCAGAGGGCAGGGATGGATGGGAGATTGGGAACTGGGAATTCCTGGCTGGGCTGGAATTGCCTGAGCAGCTGTGGCTGCCCCTGGATCCCTGGCAGTGCCCAAGGCCAGGTTGGACACTGGGCTTGGAGCAGCCTGGGACAGTGGGAGGTGTCCCTGCCATGGCAGGGGTGGCACTGGGAGGGATTTGGGGTCCTTTGAACCCAACCCACTCTGAAATTTTTTGTTTCTGTGCTAGCACATCTGGGGTGGTGCCTGCCCCATGCCCACGTCAAGGGCATGGAATGGGGGCACAGGGTGCCCAAAGTCACCTCCCACAGCCCCAGTCCCCAGTGTGCAAATCCCAGCTGCACCTGCAGGCATTCCCAGGGCTCATTCCCTTCACCCCCATTTCCATTTCCAAAGTTTCACTGCCAGAAGCTGATGAGTTTCCCAGGAAAATCTTCCTGCTGCAGCGGAGGGAGCTGGGGGCCAAAGGGGTCAGGGAAGAGCCTCCTTCCTGCTGCTTTGATCTCATTAAATGAAGATGTATAGAAAACAGTTATTAATTAAGTAGCTAATTAAGAAGATCAGGTATTGGATTATTAAAAACCTGTGCTGTTCAAGGGCTACACCTTTGGGAGGTTCCTCCCCTCCTCCTTCTGCCAGAGTTCACTGTGCAGGCACCTGCAGAGGGAGACTTTACAATTGTTCAGATATAACCTAAAGTTATGCCTATTTTCTATATGATGTACAATATTATTATTTCTATATAATATACAAAAATATAATATTACTATTATATTTGTAGATGTTTGTCAATATAGTAATATTTTATATTTATTATATAATATACAAGTGTAAATAAGCGTATATGTAAACATATAAATAAAAACTAAAAAAAAAAAAATAAAACGGAATCTGTGGTTT
>WBMY01015141.1:0-25053 GCA_013397315.1 Donacobius atricapilla
AAGGGTGTAGCCCGGTGCTACACATCCCTTTGGCCATTCCTTTTGTTCTGGTCAAGCACCCATAAGCACCCAGTAATTAGTCTCCTAGCGACTTTAGGGGGAAAAATTCTATAAGGGAAAAAACTTAAATCTAACCCCCAACACCTTGAAGGCAGTAATTTTCTCTGTGTGCTAGAACTGTTTCTCAGCACATTGTAGTCAGTGTTTATGCTTGTATGTTGTTTACAGTACTTAATGATCTTAAAACAAACAGGGACAACACAAAATTCACTAGATATTTAGTGACACCAGAATACCTCTGGATGCCAAACATGCATCGTCTAGCTCATTAACAATGAAATGCCACCTTAGAGATGTCAGGCTATTATTAGCCTATTGCAGATAGATTTCAGAAAATATATTTCAGATTGAAGCCTATCTAAGCCAATTTAAAATCAATATTCCTGAACTGCTAGCTAATTCAGATGATCATATTTGGTACTTGTGGATCATCTGAGAAATTATCAGTCTCTTGATAGAATAAGTAAGTCGGTATAAGCTTACCTCTTCAGTTCCTAGAGTACATTAAAAGCTGTATCAGTAGCTGAGTATGTGAAATATATATATTTCCTTGTGCTACGTACACACAATCCAGCCATGTTCAGGTCAGCCATAATCCTTTGCCAGGAGTCCTTTGAATAGTCCCACAGATATTGTCATATATTAAATTATTCTTGTGTTGGAGTATTTGCAGGATCAGATCTTCAGAAGAAGACTGAAATGTGAGGGATGGGAACAAGGACATGTATCAAATGCAAAAAATTCTATACATACTTACCTACTCACAGGTCATATTCATAAGCTGAATTTACTAATAGTTAAATTGTTTGAAATTATCACAGTGGGATCTATGAAAAGATCCTGTCCCACTGGATTAGGTAAGAGCCAGCTCCCTTGCCTGTAGCAGCTGCAGGCTACACTGACTGTTCTGATGAAAAGGAAAGAAACCTCAGAGATGTGGAAATTCACTGCAGAAGGCCTTGAGGGAAAGTTAGAGAGGATTGCTGTTACTCCAGTGAAACTTGGATTTCATTGAAATTAATGCTTCTCCCTCAGCCACACAGGAAAACTGTGGTGAACTCAGGATATGGTATCTCATTAAAGTTCTTCCAGTGTCTTGCTCACAACATTATGTTTCATCTTTATCCTTCATTGAAGAAAAATTAGAACAATACCCAAGCAAAGCTGTGATGGAAAAGATATGGAGGGATAGGGACAAAGAGAGAAGGGGATGAGCAGAAGAGCAAATAGCCTTTACCTGTATGTAATGGATGATAAGTACTAGATATAATGAACAAGCCGGGCCTTTGGGAGATGGTTTTACCTGGAAGAGTTAATTTGAGGTGGTGGAGAGAGTGGCTTACAATGGATCTTCCATGCATGGTGGGAAAACCTGGAAGTTTAACATGCAGTATTAATATGTTCTAAAATTAGAAGAAACTCTCACAGCCATATTTTTTTATCAAGTTCAGTACATGACAGGTACCATCTTCTCAGATTTTTCAGAAGAGATCATATTTTAAGAGAGCTGATTGTGAGGAGGCTGGCTGCTCATACACTGCTCTTCACAGGTATTAGGTGCCTTGGGTATTGTGAGTAACTTGTCTGGACTCGTGTCAGAGCACCATGACACTGCTGACAGTATCCAGCCTGGCTATTTCAGAGCAAATGAGGGTTGTGCAATGCCCACATTTATCTGGCATATGGACTTTTAGCAGCAGTCATCAGCTAGAGATTTTATTATACTTGAATAGCACTTTTGTCTGCCAGAATTATATGTATCTTATAAGAAGATGTCAGATTTCCTATAAAAGGTTTATTTTTTATTGGAAGAACTATTAAGTTAGAGGGGTAGCCTTACACTCTTCTGGCTTTCAAAGAGTAAGGATTTCATTCATGAAAATCCTGACTTTTGTTTGATATTATCTTTGTCTTTCTGATTATTTCCAAAGCTTTTTTCTCTGTCTGTGATATCAAAAACTTTGTGAAAGAGGAAATATCTCAGGCTCCACATCCTGCAGGTTTTTGACCCATTTGCTTTTATGTCTTGAATGTGAACATTTTATCAGTGGAAGACAGATACAAAATTCAGCTATTGATGGATTAGGAAACCCAACTGGTTCTACTTAAGAGTGTGGAACATTTGCCATAGGTTTTTCTGAAACATAGGAGTGACCATGTTTTATTTTTACTTAATCCTTTCATAGCCTTTAGGTTAAAATATTTTATATACAAATTCCAAACTGAAATGTTTTACTTCTGAGAGAATATCCTATTGAATTAGAAAGCTGTGACTGACTTTCCTATTTTCTGATTGTGAGTGGGCTAATTCACCATTGTGCCAACTCAAATAACCAAACAGTTACTGAGAATATTTTTAGGAAACAAAGGGTTTTTTTGAACCAGACCTAATTAGGAATGTTCTGGTTTATTTTAGTGTTAAATCAAATCCTTGGTTATAGAATACTTTTTTTAACTGACACATTTTCCAAGGAACTAGCCTGTGCTGTGTTCACGTGTAGCGGTGTGACATTGATTCAGAATATGAATCTGTTCTTAGGGAGGTACTACAGCTGGTTTGGTTATGTTCTGAACCTACCAAGATTTGGTTGTTGTTATGACAGTCCTTGAATGTGGATTGCCTGCATTTTTTCCTTTTCTTTTCTTTAACCTACTGAGAAACTAAGGAAGACACATTATTTTATCTTGTTTTTTCTGGAAAGACATATTTTTTTATCTTCTTTGGCACAGCTAATACAGTGCCCTTGAGAACATTATAGGTGGGTCTGGGAGCACCAGCAGTAGACATTACTCAGTTTTCACTTCCTCACTACTCAGCCGAACTTTTAGTGTTTGGGCTAAGACTTCCTATGCCAAGTATTTACCTTAGGCTGACTTTTTTTTCTTTATTATATTTTGTAATGCCAGATAGAACAGTTTATCCGTTTCCAGCAACGATAAGACAAAAATGATGGCAAGGTTTTTCATAAAGGCTGTGCTCTTATCACACAGTGTGGAATTGAATGCAGACAGTAAAGATCTTGTGTCAGTGGTGGCTACATCTTTTGCCACATATGGAGTTTCCCCTGATGGGTCAAGTCAGAAGCCTGCTAAGCACTGCCCTTTGTTAATCCACCTTTTATGTGCTCCTCACGGGATATTTTGCCTATGCCACGCATGCCCTGAGTGGAGCTTGAGCAGGTCTTTCTGCCCAAATCACAGCCCTGAGCTGTGGTGGGGGGTGCTGCATGCAGGCAAATGCACCAGCACTGAGACTGGGCACCAGCATCCCATCTGCTCTTCCTGACTGCCTCTGAGTTTGGTGGAGATGGGCACTAGGTCTCACTTCAAGCTCCTCCAGTCTCTCCACTGTCCAGACTGGTGGCCCCAGTCTCTGACCATGAGTCCATGATCTCTGTGACAAGTTTCTATCCCATGAAGAATAGACTGTAAAGAGTTGATGGGTGGGAGGAACAGGACAATGATGTTTAGCTGGGAAACATCAGGATGACAGAAACCTTGATAGCAAAACATTTGAATTTTCTGATTAAAATACTTTTATAGAGAATTAAACTATGAACATAGCATATATTCTTGTTAAATATCAGAAAATTAATAAGAGAGAAAGTACTGAGGTAGAGCGGGGGTGGGTAGTGAGGATGAAGGGAGTCATTAGGTATGTCTGAACTGGAGGAGACCTTGACTGAGACATTTCAGTCAAGGTTGGAAATGCTTAGACACCATATAATTCACAAGGATTGAGTCCTTAACCTTGAGGACTGGAGTCTCTGTTGGGTACTATGTGATTGCATCTTTTCTCCATGTGGGCATTCTTGACTGATCTCTTACTTGAAAGTTTACTGATATTTAACAGAGATGGGAGTTATTGCTCCTGGTGGAGAAGGGATTGGAACTTCTCTTCTTCTTGATCAGCCACTTTCATGTAAACTTGTACAAAGAAACTTGTAACTTAGTCATGGCTGGTTGAGACTGAAGTGGGCATGGAGAAGACGGGAGGAGCCTGAGAGCCATGAATCATGACTCCAGCCGAAAACAAGCCTCAGCAGCGAGGGGAACGTGAGTCAGGTGTGTGACAGGCAGATGCCTGCAGGGTGCAGAGTGATGTGGGATTGAAACACAAAGGAGCTAGAGTGGCCGGGTAAAAGAATTAGGGAGAAGGAACTTACCGTTTGCAGGGAAGCAGAGAGGTAGATGGATCTGATATACATGTCTGGGGCTGAACTCTCCTTCCTTAACACGTGCTGTTCCTTGATTAGATCAGCATGGGATCATTGGATTATGGGGTAAGGGAGGAGGGGAGACTGGGGAGCAGAACACTGTCAGTGGTTCATCGTGGCCATGCATTTTGCCTGGCACAGGGAGTTGGGGAAGCTCTAAGGAAAGGTAATCAGGAAAGGCAAATGGTAGTGCATAACATCTTGAGAGGAGAGCAAGAGGTGAGAGCTCATGGGAACTTGTTCAGTGCTGGAGCAGTGGGTCAGGCAGATTCTTATGGAGAAGATGTTCTGGGATGAGGTAGGAGAGACCTAATCCTCTGGAGATGGTTCTTCTCCACAACCCCAGGCTCAGTCCCTGGCCTCTATCAAACCTGTTGTCACAGTGGCCAGTACCTTCCAGGAAAGGTCCAGGCACAGGACATTGTTCCAGCGCGGATGCCAAACAGACTAACAGGTGCCTTTGCATCTCCCCAAGGGTCAAATGCATTGGTGTGGTATCTATGTGTCATCCTGGTTTCATTTTTATGCCATGGAGTAAAAATTCACTTCTCTTCAGCCCAGATGAGGCAGGAAGCAGCAGTACCTGTAAGAAGCAGTTGTGTGGGCACAGTTGTGCCTCCAGTAAGCACTTCTGGGGGCAATTCGTACAATAAGACCTTGCATGTTCTCGTTGCTCACTAGCCAGGAGAGATCTACAGGGCAGGTGTACTCTGGGGTTGCATAGCCTGACTGAACAAGGTGGAACAAGCAGGCTGGTATAGGCAGCCTAGCCAGGGCACGCTGCTCTATGGTTCTTCTGCTCAGGTGAGAAGTGGGCTATGCTGTTCTACATGCAGATACACCCAGAGGTGTTTTGTTGCACGGGTGGGCAGGACAGAGCAGTTTTGACATTCTCTGAAGAGCGGTGGGCTGCCCCGTGTGGCTGCACTCGTGGGGTTGGAAATGGTGCTAAAGGCATCTGCTAAGACAGTGCAAAGCCTGTATGGAGAAGGGGCTTTGTGCTTTACTGGAAGTAACTGTCTCCTAATTTTTCCTCCTGGGAACATTTTTGGTACAGTATGTATCTCTTTCTTGTAAATAGCAAGAACTGGGTGAATGCGATTATAAATGTTCATCTCCTACTCTGAAGGTGTTATGTGCAAGTGTTGGTAGCTGACCTATTGATTTATCTGCCCAGCCTCTGGCTGTCTGGAGATAAAAGAACTTGTGTGAGGGGGGTCTGCCTCCAAACCCTCTTCTGTGAGCATGGCTGGGAAGGCTGACATTCTGTTCTGTATGGGAAAAAGAGATTTTAAATTTTTATTTTGTAATGAGTTTGAGAGAACTGACTTTAAAAACCTAAAATTAGTCCACTGTAAATAAATCCAAATGAGTAAAATACTTGTATTTTTACAGCTCATAAAACACATTTTATAATGGAGATGAAGGATGTTTGTGGAGTGGGAGGTATGGGAGATAGAGTGATATTTGTCATCATCTGCAGTATGAGCAGACAGCACAAATTCTCCTATATAATTCAATAAAAATGGGGTATGTCTGGCCTATAATATTTACAACTATCATACAATTTTTTGTTATGCTGCATGCAGTGTCAGATTCATTTTGTTCCTTAAATCACATAAGATGGATCAAAAATCAAGAGTTTCATTACAAACTTTTATGGAAAATCATCATAAATTCCTGCTTGCAAAGACAGCTCTCTTGAAGTGTATTCATTCTTTGAGTGGGAAATACGATTATTGCCTAGTCATAGAATTAAAAAAGAAATGCAATTTGTTATTCATTAAAGCTAATTAAAAATGTGTATAATTTGAACATATTACAATAAATGCAGAACTGCAGCACACTGGAATGTATACCTTTAAGAACAGTTGTTCAGCATAGTTTTGGAGAAAAATATTTTCCTTATTCTAATCTACTTCTGCAAAATCACACATTCATGTTTTGTTTAGTCAGTTCTTTATTTCCATACTCTCAGTCTTTTGCCAGAATATTTCAGCAACAGCTAATCAAGTACAGAGTAGAAGCTCATGTTCAATTTACTTATTAATTCATTTTCTTAAGCCAGTGATATTTTAAAACTGAATATTCTGGAGACAATCCAGATGAAACATGGGGAAAAACATATAAGGACGTTATACCAGAACTGAGCTGTTTGGCATTAATGGTTTGTGTGCTGCCACTTCAAATTTTACATACAATCTGAAAAAAATTATAAGGGTTACTATTGGTAATTAAAATCAGAAAGATACTGAGTTGTTTGGATTCCATGCCAGAAAAATAAGCACAATTATTCTTAGTTTACAATGAAAAGATAAGGTATTTGTTAATGTTTCAAGTAGTAGTGGATTAATTCAAATAATTAAATGTAGAATGAGCTTTCATTTTTGAGATCACATTTGGGACCCTTAAGTAAAGCTGATGATGTTTCTGGACAAGGGAAAATCAATAGCATGCCACTTTTAGTATTTACTGAATGTTGGGTAGTTAATAATTTATAAAAGAGAGCTTACTGCTACACTTACAAGGTTTTCCCTTTTGTTAAGGAAGGAGACAGGTTCAGTTGCCTGTTGGGTATTCATCTGTATGATCACTTTTAGTGAATTAAAAATGTCTTTTCGTCAAATAAGTGAAACTGCCCTCAGACTACAGGGCACGATTTTTTTTGACAGCCTTGATATGAACTACCTGAAAGATGAGAGCCTTTAAAAAAACAGAAGAAAATCTTTCAAAGGTTTTTAGGCTTAACATTATTTGAGCAGCTCTTGAAGACAAAAAGGGAATTGTAGTAGCATCAGATGCAGGCAGAGGTGATTGTGCCTGCTCAAGGACTTGACCAGAATTTCTACTCAGGGTATGCTCTTGAAGAATGAGCAAAAGAATATTGGGGATTGTGTATCTTTACAGTTGTGCATTGCATAAATGAATTTTTTTTGTCTCCTGATGTGAGCTCAGATCTGTTTCTTTGCTTCCAGGATGTACAGCACAGATGGTAGAGACTAATTGGGGTGGAGGGCAAAACCTCTATGTGTTTTTGAAGTCCTGTGCCTCTCTGGAGGTCGAGGGTGAAGTTGCTGTGACAGAGGCATCCTAGGGGCTAATGTGAGCCATGGCAACCTCCTTGTGTTTGCCTGCTGGTCATGATGCAAAGCTGAACAGCTGTAGCAGCTGTCTAACACACTTCTCTCAGGACAAATTTCTCCATCCCTCCATCTGACTCAACCAACAGAAATGTGTCCGCACATGGAGGGGTCCTACATCGAGCCCTGCAGCAATCCCAGCAGATGCAGAAGCAGGATTTGGCATGCAGATCAGTCTTGCTGTGCCAGGGCTGCCTTTCTTGGGCTTGTATTTTACCAGTGTTGCTGCAAACAGAACTTTGGCAAACTACCTTTTTTCACCTTTTCCAAGTGTCAGAGCTTTGGAGGGCAGAATGGCCTCAGAGATAGGAAAATAATTTCCTTGTACTAGCCCTGGTGCTCAGAGATGCAGCAATGTTTCCATCTGCCCTCCAACAGCTCATGCTGAGTTCTGTCTGTGCTAAGACTTGCACTGTAGCAGGCTGAGACTTCATCTGGGAGCTTGGGGTTTGTTCCATCGCTGAGCCATTCCTATCTTTTCCTTCTTCCCAGAAAACAAGAAAAAGTCACAGCTGGGCTTGTCTCACATTTGCATCGGTCCATAACCTTCATGCCAGTTCTCAGTCCCAGCCACTGTTATAGATGTGATTATACACAATTTACAGCAGTAAATGACCTAGGGAGATGCTGATCAGCTTTTGTGGAGCCTCATCATGTAATTTGTGTTGTGTTTCTTTCACTATACCACCAGTCAACATCGCTCACGTTCAGTCTTAAGTTTTCCATTTGAAGGTACGCTGTGTTCCACCCAAACATTTATTTTCTCTGTGGTCTTCTTGAGTTTCTTCCCCTCCCACTGCTTCTCCGGTTGCTCCATTAAGCAGTAGGAAGCCACAGGTGAATCCCTATGGGTGTTTGCCATACTAAAAAAGATCCCCAAAAATATCCCTCCTTCAGGCCAAGGGGTAGCAACAAAGCAGGACTGTCAGGTAGCAGGAACCCCCAAAGCAGCGATGTAGATGCACAGCATGTGCAATTTAAAATGGTCATTTGATGTGCAATCATCAGGTTAGGCTGACATCAGGAAATGGGATGTTGAAGGCTTTTTATTGGGCACATGAAGTGGCATGAGGATCAAGCTGACACTCTGTCATGTCTTATGCACAGAGGTGGCCTTTCTGCTGTATCATATTTATGGGTGTTAGAGAGAAGCATCCTATAACAAGATTCTCCATGAGTTCTGTCCATCTACATTTAAATGACAAAGGTCATGTCTACTTGTACAGTAATTAAATTTTAATAAAATAAGAATAATTTATAGCATTCAAGTCTATGCTATAATTGAGCAGGGTAACTATCCCTCACACAGCCTCAATACATAATATAATTTATGCATGAGCTCAGAATTCTCTGCAAGATGCTGAAATCAACATTGCATGTTGGGAATGTGGGTACTTATTTTAGACACTGAGTTTCAAAATTGTGGTTTGTGGAAATTTATGCAAAAATATTGCCAAAATAAGCATTGAAAACCTAATTTCAATATGCAGCTGCTTGTAAGCATGGTAATTAAGATATATTGGGTAAATTTACTACATCTGTTCTCACCCACACCAGTGAGACAGAAGTTGCAGATTTCAGATGTAGACTCACCAGAGCTTTAAATTCCAGCCAGGACCCAGGAGAAGGCTGTCTGGGAGAGCAGGTCTGCTGCTTAGCCTGGTCTTGTCTCCACTGCTCAGAGCTTTGATGGAGGGAATGTTGTTGGGATCACCCGCTCCCACCTCTTGAAAACACTTTTCACAAATGAACTCACAGGCCTGCAGGGAGGAAGAGAGAGAGTCAGTCAGCCCATTATCTGGATAAGGAAACCAAACTGGGGGTTTAAACATTTTTCTTGTCAGGAATCAATCATTTTCTACTTTACATGCCATCACCAGTCACTCACTGCTCTAAATGCTGTGTTTACTCTCTGCAGCAGGAGATTCGTACTCCTTCTAGCTTGCTGCTCCTCTGAAATAAATCAACAGGTTTTTCCTCTACTTTTTCCTCTAGCTGGGGTGATGCTGGTCCCTGAAAGGAAGACAGAGGATGGGTTTGAGGAGCACTTCGGCTTGAACTACTTGGGGCACTTCCTGTTGACTAACCTCCTCTTGGATACGCTGAAGCAATCAGGAACGCACAGTCACAACGCTAGGATCATCACTGTCTCATCAGCCACCCATTATGTAGGCAAATTGCACCTAAACGACTTACAAAGCAGGTACCGATCCCTTTTTGCTGTTCACTCATCTGTAGTAATCGTGTGCAGATTAAACTACAACAGAATTGTTACTGACTACTGAATGAGGTGGGGTTTAGTTGCCCCTTTTTTTTTTTTTTTAATTTTTAATACAGTTTATGGTGCTTTTCAAGCACTTGCTAAATATATTTAATATTTGATCAAAGCTTGCAGCCTTGAGCCAAAGGTAAAAATAATTTATAAATTCTGAGCGGAGTCTTTTATTCTGGACATTGGAAACCCCACTTTGCTTTCTGATGCTTATACTGCGGTGATGCTTGTGGTGCATGCCGCGCCTGAGGACTGGCCACTGCCGAATCGGGGAGACGCTCCATAGCCGGGGTGTTTGGAAACGGTTTGGGTGGATGCTAGCAGACATCGTTCCCAGGAGGATGCGTGCACAGAGCTGCTGCCCTCAGACGAGCTCAGCCCGTGGCTGCTCCCCGCCGAGCAGGGCCGCTGCCTGGGCTCTGGGGACAGCTGCCTTTCCCGCCCGGCTGCTGTGCCGGCCCTCCGCGGCCTGCCNCGGCCCCGGGCTGTGTCATCCTGCCCGGCCCCGTCCCTGCCCTCTCTCTCACACACCAGCCTGGCCATTCGCTGCCAACACCCTGGCTCGTGGCTGTGTCGCCCCCTGTGCTTCCTCAAGAGCTCACTGAGAGCCAGATTGTGCCCACACTCGGTTTTTGGTTTTTAATCCAGTAAAACGGGCTTCAGTGCACGGATGGCTTATGACCTCCTGCTTTCATTTAGGGAAACTGTGGATGGATGTCTGTGGGTTATCTCTAACATTTGGAAGACATCAAATGATGCAGTAAATGTCTCTGGCATCATAGAGGAACCGCGTGGAGTGGTTTAGTTAGCAGAGGAATGGGCAGGATAACAGATAAAATTTAAAATTTCCCCATGCAGTCATGCGTGGCAGTTACGTACTTACTAACAGGCTCAAGCAGAGTGTGCCTTCTCGCGGGCTCCAGAGAGCTTCTGCCTGCCTGCCTGCATGGAGCCAGTCTGACTCCTGTGTCATTTCCATGAAAATCTGTCTCCATCCTTTGACAGGGACTTCAGCAGGTGATCAGAGGTACCTGGCCCAAGGTTTCGTTTCCGAACAAAGACTGAAATTAGAGGGCTGGGCTGTTTCCACTGCAGACATTTTACATATGAATGCTGCATTAGGCACGTCATACTTCTGATTACATATTATGGCATCGGTTTTGTTACAAGCCATTGTTTAAACCTCTGCAGGGTAGTCACAATTTAATCTCCTGCTTGTAAAACAACCACAGGAAATTACCCTTACTCTTCACTTGATGTATGTATTCATTGTTTCTGATGGGAATGTGCTGGATGGCACCATGCAAGGGGGCTAAGGGGATTAGTATTTCTTTGGGCTAAAGTGTGGAATATAGAATTAAATGTGACTCTTCTGTGTCCCTGGATAACAGTAGTTTCCTTGATTATAGCAAGGCCTTGTACTGTGCCTCTTAAATTTAGGATCATCCCCTATCTTTGATTTATCATTATTAACTCATGTTTTAAAGGAACCAGAAATGTTTCAGTTTGGAAAGTTATGATTGAGCAAGAATATGATCAGTCTGACGTAAATAATAATAATATACCAGTGAGATTTACTTGCAGCTTTTTTGTCATTTACATTTCAACATTATTGATGTAAGAAGGGCCATAAAGGATGACAGACTGACTGATTTTGCCTGTTCATTTCCACACAGATGCTCTAAATCACTCAGAGGCAGCAGTGGTGCCTGCACATATGCACACTGGTGAAACCCAGAATAGGCTGTAAATTCAGGTCCACACCTTTCCTTGGTTCAGGTGTAAAAAGATGCTCCTGGGTATTTTTTTTTTAGCCTAACTGCCAAAAATCCCCCACTCAGGTGAATGGTTTGACACCACCATAAATAGTGCTGCAAAACCCAGTGAGATCACTTGTGTGTTTGAGTGTGTCCCTGCAGCATGAGCAGGGGGTTTAGCAGGCGGACTGCTGGGGTGTATCATACCCAGGCATTGCCTGCTCCACAGGGCCCTGGAGATTCCTTGCAATTCAGAGCAACATTCAAGGGCTTTAATGGGTGTGGTAAACACACCCATGGTAAGCCGTTTCCTGGTGATGCCATGTCTCATTTTTGCTGCTTGTGTGAATGGGAAATAATTCTAAATTTCTGTTTTGTTTTGTTTTTGTTTTGAGTTGCACCAGTTGGCCATAATTCATTTACAACTTGGGTGTATGTCCCCAGATTGGCTGGTAGTCCTAACCTAGCAGGAAAGTAGCAAAACCATCTGGAGTCATTACTGGAGAAAGGGGGGCTGTATTCTGTGCTGGGGAAATTACTGCTGGCAGCAGACTGAATTGTTTACCATGCTCTTGTCCCATTATTCTAGATGCTAGTTGGGCTAGTGCCCTGACTAGAGGTGAGTCACAGTACTGGAGCAGCGATGACATCCATCAAGCATGGCAGAGAAGGAAAGGCAGAAGACTTGTCTTGACTTAAAGGGGACAGTAAGCTGAGGTTCAGTTCTCTGCTTTACTACAGACTTTTCTGTGGAATCCTTCTCCCACCCAGGAGACTCTGGGTTTGCAGTCACATTGTGGCCATTTCTACTCATTGCTTGTATTTGCTGCTGAGAGATCTGGTCTGAAACCAGTCATCATCCATATCAGTGATCACAGGGCAACTGCATAACAAATAATTGTTGGAAGGCTTAACCCATGAACAGTGTTAAATGGAGCTTGTGTTACTGTCCTCGGTTCCTCTTTGATTTGTTTCCTGCCATCTTACCAACCTGATTTATCCCATGTTGCTCTGGTTAGCTCCTTTCAGTGGGATGGTTAATTTAATTTTGTCTTTTTGTATTTTACATTATTTTCCTTTGTTGTCTCTTTTTTCATGCTTGCTTGCTTCTTCATCTGTCTTTTGAACTTTTTTTTTGAATTGGCTTTCCCCTCCCTATCTCATATTTTCTTTTTTTCTTCTTTAAGGCTATCTTATTTCTACTGACCAGTTTTTCTCTTCCTCTCCATTTATTTTCCTATCTTTTTCGCCGTAGTCCCTCTCCTGTCTCTTCCATATGAATGCCATTTCTCCCCCTTCCTCTGCCCCTCCTCTTCACACACATGCACCAGTGGAAGAGACATGGTATGGGTACATCAAGGCAGGATAGAGCTTGTTCCAAACAGGCAGGGCACAGCTTGTTTCATGTGTGTTATTGAAAATGCAAACACACACACACAAGAGCACTGACTGTTCTCCCAGTTCTTTTGCTGAAGGATATATATGAAGAACATCAAACGCCTTTGTGGTCTTTTAGATCCAGACCATTTTCAACAGCAATCACATGAGTCGACAAGGGGATCCCTAAGGCAAATCATTCTCCTTCATCCCTACTTTGAACACGACTGTTTTCAGGAGGTGAAAGTTTAAGAGAAACACAACCTATCTGCAAGCATTTCCACAGTGGTGATGTCAGCAATTGCATGCAGAGGGTAGTACACTGTGTGCTCCAGCAGCACAGCTAGCATGGCCTTCTTTCCTTTTTTGCCTGTCTCAAATAATACTTTCAAAATTGAGAGGAGAAAAAAAAAGTTATGGTCATGACAGAATGTGGCTGTCTGGTTTTAGCAAAAGCTTGAAGAATAATGTACCATCCACTTGGGTTGAGATAGGCTTGAGCAGTGCACTGGAGTTCATGGTACTCTTTCAAGGCTGAGGTGTAGGACACTACTTTGAGTGCTTTACCTACCAAAGTAAGAAGGTATTTTTAAGAAAATAAAGAAAAAAAAGACCGTATTCTCTTTCCCAGGCTGTGGATCACACTTGAATATGCTCCTTTCCCAGGGGTTAGCATCTTTGTGTGTTCTGTCTAGCTTTTTCTCCATGACTAACTATTCCTTTCATCATTCTCTCTTTTTGCATACCAAATGGGCCCTGTAATGCTGTGAATCACAGATCTATGAACTCCCCAGCCACAGTAACACAGCTCCTTTTCTGGTTCACATCTCTTGTTATTCAAGAACAGTTAGTCACACTTTTCTGCTCCCTTTCCTCTGCTCTCCAACTGCAGAAGGATCTGATTTTTTTTTTAACTCTCCAAGCTGAATATAATACATTAGATATAATTTCTGTATTTTTCCCTGTAGCCCTAGTGCATGAATCCTGTCAGAGACAATAGAAGTTAAATGAAAAGTATTGCAAAATTCCCAGCTGCCACATGTGTGTCCTAGGTAGTGTAAAATCGGATAAGCAGCTCTGCCCTAGATCTGGGAAGATTCTGGAGAGACCAGGCAGCTCCAGTTTATCTCCTCTGTTAGGCAGTTCAAGAGGAGCTGTAACAGGAAGTGTTAGGTACTGATGAGAAAATGTGTCTAGCGAAGTGTCTGTAGACCTCCTGTTCTTGGATGAGGAGTGTCCTTCATCTTCTCTTCTTCCATGTATGTGATGTTTGTTGATTAAAAAAGTTGTATTAAGTTTAGGCAGAAAGTTGGGGATTTTTTTCCATCTGAAAAAAAATTACTGGGGTTTTGGAAAATGTTTTCTATGAACAGCAACTAAAAATTAAGATTTTGAATAATTTTTGGAAAATATTTCTCCATTTTTGAAACCAAAACGTTTGATTTCACTGTTCTAAAAATCTTTTTTTAAAAATTTATTTGTAATTATCCCTATGAATACACTGGTATTCTGATTTTGAATTATTACAATAAAACTGAAACTCCCAACCTTTAATTTCTAAACAATCATTTTCAAGTATCTCCATCAGTTTAAAATTAATTTTTCTTTTTCTTTTTTTTTTTTTTTTTTTTAAGCTGGACATTTGTGTAAAATAGAATTTTTTTGGTTTTTTTTTTTTTTTACTAAGAATGGTTTGATGTGTCAACAGTTTTTTCGAAGGAAAGGTTTCTATTTTTTAAATATACAATTAGTTTGTTCAGTGCCTTTTTGTGATTGATCTGTCTCTTAAAGTTTCTTAATTCTCGCTGGATGACCTAGAAGTATAACATCTTCAATTCAAGCAAAAACAAATATGACGCTGGTGTAACATAGTAGTAGCATAGTGCTGTTGCGTATTTTTAATTTTTTTTTATATAATAAAGGAAAATTTGTAAAAAGAAGTAGGAGAGATTTTCATTACTATCCCTTTTTTGTAAATCCAATTTAGTCAGTACAGAAGTCTTTAATAATAACATAAAGAGCTGTGTCACTGGATGTTCAGTAAAATGCTGTGAAAAATACAGAAATTGTAATCATAAAAGATTGTTCTAGATCATCACATAGACACATATTATCATAGGTTTAATTTAACTCATGGAATATATGGTTTTGTTTGAGTTCTGCGGTTTAAGCAGCTTCTCCACGATGTCTTCTATTGCATATTCTGGTTCTATTTGCAAGATAAATCATGTTGCCTTGACAGGACCAAATGCCAACTGCAGTACAGTGCTGTATTCATTTAGACATGCCCTTCCTGCAGCAGGTTGTCAAGTTTTCCTCTATAGAGTTAGATGAGAAGTATTTAAAAGCTTACTGCACACACATAAGTCCTTCTTTGCCAAATACTTTCTATGTAAATGCAAAAAAATATTTGCTGCTTTGCAAAATGATCCTTTGTGTTTGCAGCAATTAGTATTAATTGCAAAAATTGACTGGCCTGGAAAATGAGTGTACTGGGGAAGACATAGATCTCAAATTCTATAAGTTAATTTAAAAAAATAAATGGGCTACTGTATCAGCAGACTAATTCATCAATTCAAAAGACAGAATTCTATCTCAAATGCATCAAGTGTTTTATCCATTCTTCTCTGTTCCTGCAACCAATAACAAAAAAATAAATAATTCAAGTCAGCATGTCAGCTTCAGAAAGCTTTTGTTTTATATTTATCAATGTATTTTCGTTCTGTCTAATTAAAATGCTTTTAGGGTTGATTGACTTCTGCAGAACAATAACAGAGTGTAAGACTGATACCACAAAGATAATGTCAGACTAACATCTATTTCGGGATATTAAGTGCAGCTACTTTGTTGTCACAATGTTAAATTCCTTTTTGTTTAAAGGAAATAGTTTTCTTAACAAAGGATTGTTAATAATGGTAAGTAGTTTGATAGGACATGGTGTTTCTGAACTAGTTCAAAATTGCAGCATGCTGAGAAGTATGTGAGATATGAGCGCTCCTGCTGCCCAGCCTTTCCCTGCACCATGGGTTGGGTGGGAGAAGCCAGCTCTGCGTGGCATTCAGGACAATAGCTCTCACAGACTTGCTGTTTTCCGGGAAGGCAAGGTGGTTCTATGGTAATTTGAAAGATGATGTATTGCATTCATGTGATAGAGAGGGCAAAAGGGACTTGGAGAGCTGGGATGGGAGAGAGAGCTTGCTGCCTTTGAGAGGAGAAGGTTAGTTTAACAACTTTCTGTTAGCAAAAGGACTCATTAAGGTTGAATGAAACTTGAAAGCTTCCGAGTGCAGGTTCCTGGGTGATTATTCAACTGTTTTAAGCATTTCTCCCAATTGCTTTAACTACCACCATCCTCCCCGTATTTTGTCAGTGGAGTTGTCCTTTGGGCTGCCTGGCATAGCTGGGGAAGGCTGGTGCACATGCCTGTAAATCCCTGGAATAATGTGTTAAGATCAATGGTCAAAGTTTTCAGCTCACCTTCCAGAAACCCCCCACAGGTTTAGTTCTGCTGTTGCTCCTGTTTCTTCATAGCCATACATTCCATGTCTTGCCACATGCATTAAGGATTTTGAGATACTGTGCGGGGAGCTGAAGGCAGATGTCTGCCTCTGTGGTTTGTTAACTCTTAGCCTTTTCTCTAGTCCTCATCCTAAACCTCTTTGCTCAGAGAAGGAGAGCTTCATCTGTTCAAAAGCAGACCAAGAAGTTTAAATTAAAACCTGTGAAGAAAAATTGGTCTCTTGATTAAATCAAGTTCTTGATAAAAAATATGTTGTAAAAACTATGCTTTCTAAGTAAAATGAATCTCTGTAAACATAAAATATTTTAGCCCCTGGGTGTTTTAATACTGCCAGAATGTCTGATGCAGTTGTAGCTTTGTTTGTCTGTTTCTTCTGTTCTCACTATGTGTTGGGTGCTGTGGCCTTTCTTGCCATGGGAGGTGGAGAGGGGCTGTACACAGCAAAATCTCAGCTTCCCAGGAGGGACAGAGACTGAGGAGCACTGTGGCTCACAGTAGCTTTAGGGGAAGTTAAAGAGCTTGTAACAGTGATGTTGAAGGAGTGTGGGCATGTTCAGTACCTGAATTGCCACAAAAAATCAATCAATCATTCAATCAATCAATCTGTCAAAACAGCAGTTTCCTTACATTTTTTTTTGAGTGAGGGCTGGGGCAGGGCAGCTCTGTGACAGTGTTGGTTTTTCAGGACATGAAACTTCTTGTCATTTCCTGGAAAGCTAAACCTGCCAGATTTCACGAGGTTCTGGCACGTTTGCAAGTGTAAGAGGTCTTAAGCATTCTGGTCCCAGGCCGTGCCCTGCTCCTTCTTATGAAATGCTTGGTTTTCCATTACAGATCCCTGTTTACAGTATTCCAGGGTGACACAGTGTTGGGAAATTTAAAAAGTGAAACACAAAACTCAGCTCTAAGGCCAAATGGTACAAAAAGTGTTTGTTGACAATGTCCTTTATGGTACTTAGAAATAATCACTTTGCAATGCTGGCTGTGGACTGCTTTGTATCTTACACTTTTCTTGTAGGCTTTTGTGTTTTGCTGAAGTTGGCATTTTTATGTTCCTCAGATAAGACCCTCGCTCTTCACAGACCCCTTTCATATTTAAAACTTATTTAAATTCCACCTGATTTCTGACAGTGGATGAGGGATGCTCTTGATGTACAGTCTCACAAAAAAGCCTTTCATGTTGTGTCTGGACTGTGAGTCATTTCATGGATGCAGAAAACTTACACATTTTAATTCCTCTGGTACCTGTTGGCATTCAGTTGTATTTCTTCTTTAACCTAGGAAGGTCTTCCAACTGAGGAGAAGGCTTCTTGTGATGGCTTTTAACAAAAAGCTGTCTTTTTAATGAGTTTGTTCCTTATCTTAACTCATATACTGGGAGGTAGTCACTTCTGTCATGCAGTTTGAAACTGTAATGTTCCTATTCTCACTACATAAAAAAACTTCTAAAAAGCAGAAGTTGTTACATGGTTTCAATGAGCAGAAACTGATTTTCAAAAGTATGTTGTGCCACACTTGCTAATATTTTGTTATTTCTGTAAACAAAGATTGATGGCATAGCATTTTCTGCGCAGTAGTTATAGATATCTCAAAGGAAGAAAGATTTTGCTGGCACATTTCCTCCAGTAAGACAGACCAGTCCTCCAGTGTGATGAATATTTTCTCTTGCAGAACACATTCAGCCCCTCCTTAAATCCAGGGCTGTGCAGTGGGTTGAGCCCACCACAGCTAAACCTTAAATTATCTTTGCATATACACCAACATAGTCTGCTGTAAATCTGCCAACCACAGTTGGTGCTCTGCGCTGGATTTGAAATGGCAGCACCTCATTATGCTTATTCAGACCCTGCAGCTCCTTTTGAGTCCCAGAATTAAAAGATCAGAACTTGCAGCTAATCTGCAAATGTTTACACCAGTTTTAAAATGCTTTTAAAGAATATTTTGGATTATTCAAGTTATTGCTGAGGCTTTGTGGTCCTATGAGCATTCTGGTGGAAACAAAGAAACAATAAAACCTCTCATTATTTCGTTCAACTTAAAAAGTTCTATTGCAGGAGAGGTAGGAAACTTTCCACAAGTGGGTGGAGAGTACCTCCTCCCATTTATAATCCTACAGATAATCTTACAAGATGTGTGACAATCTTCAATAACCTGAGATCCAGATTATCCAAGAGATAATATGAAAAGATATGTGTCCATGTTATTTCCCCATCCCTCAAAAGGGTCATGAGGACACAGAATGTAGGTCTTGAAGCCGTGATCTTTTTCTTGGGTAAAGCAATGCAAACTCTTGTTTCCTTTTATATATTTACTCATTCATTTGTTAAATGGAGATTTTTAATTGAATGAAGGGATACTATCATGCATAAATACCACTTCAACCGTTAGCACGTAGTTAACACTGCATCAATTGCCCTGACTGTAGAAAAGTGGCAATTTATATCATTCTAAATAAAGACATGTGTTTCCTGGAAGAATGGAATTACAGCAATTATAACTTGAATTTGACATTGGTATTTAAAATAATCCCAAACATTTGAAATTAATACCAACTGTACACAAACAGAAAAATTTACTTTTTTAAAGGTACCGATTCTGGTGAGACTTTGAGAAGACCAGCCTTTGAGTCCCTGCATTTGAGAGCTGTGCTGAGCACACAGCAACTGAGCTGCACACAGCAACTCTCAGTGGAGCAGAATAGCTCTTGGCATCTCACCTCCTGCTATTAGAAGTAGGGATCAGCCAAATGAAAAATGATGCTCTGATTCCATTTGGATGACAGTAGCACTCAGGATGACAAGCCCTGGCTTATTTTGCCTTTCATAAATGATTTTAAAATAAAGACATTCTATATTTCTTTACTAAATGCAGTCCTCAAGTGACAGTAAGTTAATCTTTGTTCCTTCTGTGTTTCCTAAAGGCTATTAGAAGGGGCTAGTCATTGAGTGTTATGTATTTATACAGTGAAGTGCTGAAAGCTGGGAAGCATGCCTTTAAAAACGAAACGAAAACCAAAACACCACCCAGGTTCCTGCTTGTGGCTCCTACTACTGCATTGTGGGTTAAGCACAAGGCAGGAGTCAATGATCTGCTGAGATACCAGTTACTGGGACCATTACCAACATTTTACCTGTTAGAGAGAGAGAACATTTCTCAGCTCTGGGCTTTACATTTATATTCTAATTTTAGGAAGAAAAATGTTACTTTACTACAGTTGAAAGGTGCCAGACAAAGCCTGGATTTGTCCAGAGCTATGTGTGAGCGACAAGTGGAACTGAAGAGCTTACTGCAGGAAGAGGAATGAAAGGCAAGATGGTTTGCTCTGCCACTGGCCTATGACTTCTTAAGTAACCCCCATGCCACAAATTAGGACATGAAGGATTTGGTTTTTACCTCGTGTAGAACCAGTAATTTCATGTATTGGTCTGGTAGCCTTCCTTTTGGAACAAGTTCATCACAGGGCCATGAGGGCTCTTCAGGAGTCCCTAATTCTGCATTCCTTCATCAGTCAAGGTTTGTGCTTCAGCCACCTTAACTGCAATATGTATACTGTCACCATTTATTTTTTAAGATTGCACATCACATACATGGAAGAAATGTGCATGAAGAAGTACATGAGAGGTTGCTCAGGAGCACACAAAATGCCCAGTCATGTACATGAGATGAGTGACTGTGCAACAGCCTATAGCAATTGGTAACAGCACAGCAAAAGCAACTGCAACAATATCTCAAAAGCAGAGAAATTAATACCTTAGATTTCAGCTTTGTTATACTAATGTATATGCTTCCTTCTTTCAGTTGGTAACATACTGGTTGTCAGTGGTAGTATATTTATTCTTAATTCTCCAGCTTGGTCTTTTCTCCTTGTCGGTATTTCTTTGGTTGGTTGGTTTTTATTGAGAGAAAATCCCAATTAATGAGACTCAGAAAATATGTTCCTAGGAAAAATATATGTAGTACTGCAGGAAGCCTGCTGTAATCTAATAAACAATATTCTGGACTCAAGTTTTATCATAAGAGAAGAGAAAGAAACTGCTTGTGATAACCAGTAAAGACATGCTTATTTTCCATGATATTTCTCTAGCTGCTTCAAAATAAGCTGCAAAATCTATCAAAAATTGAAAAATCTTGTGCTGCACTCCCTGAAGAAAGAAAATTTTAAGACTGTGAAAGCTTCGTGAGTGTTTAATAATAGAATTTTATAGTCTTGACTAAGTAATGGTGATGATGTATTTGCAAGATTAATACATAAATCATGAGGAAGCTTTAGTGAGTTTAATACAGCAAGCCTATGTTTTGCTTAATTCCCTGATTCATCCTAAGGCATATATTGAAATTTAGTGTGGCCTTTCATTAAAGAGCCCAGCATGTCAGCCACGTTTTGCATCACTTGTCTTTTAATGGAGCACATAGCAGCTGAGTTTTCTGCAGTTTGATCTCGATGCACTCTGCCCTTCAGGCACATTAACACTCTGGAAATTGGGGAGCACGGTGACAGGTGAAAGGAGGATAAAATGCACGACCATTGTGAAAGGCCTACATCAGGAAGGCTTCAGTGATAGCACTGGCTGAGTTAAACTAATCTGTGTGACAGTCAGGATGGCCACAGGTCCTCTGAGGCTCTTGCTGCAGCAAGATGTGGTGGGGTACAGTGAGTCCATAATGTCTATTGTGTGTGTGCGCTACGCCAAAGGAGCCCTCAATGAGAGTGAAAAAACTGAGAGCAGCAAGGGAGCCCCTCACAGAGGAGGGTGAAGGAAGTGATCTGTGCTGAGCAGCAGTTTCCCTGTTACTCAGTGGGTACCCTGACCCCACTTGGTGCTCTTTACTAAATATGGGATCATTGGACATAAGTAGGAGACCACTGCAGAAAACAGACCAACTAAAGCCAACCCAAGGAGAAACAAGTACAACTGCCAAGAGATGTGGTAAACATGAATCCAGTTTTCAAACTGGGATAGCAGCTGAGTCCATGTTTAAATACCTAATTAACCACCACAGGCTTCAGTTTGATATTTGGCTTCTCATTACTTTTTGAAAATACATTCCATAGGGAGACTGCTGCTGGAGACAGCACCATGGAGATAAGTGGCAAAATCAGCTAATCAGCTTCTGGTGGAAAAGAAGAAAAAAGAAAAAAAAAAAAAAGAAGAAGGGAAAAAAGAAAAAAATCAGCAAACCTCAAGGCATTCACTCCATAATGGAATACCTACTTATTTTGTTCTTGCAAAAATTCAAAATAACCCCCTTTTCTCTTCCCTAATTTTTGTAATAGTAAGTCAAACCTGTATCTTATATTGCAAAAAATCTTAAGCCAGAAGTAAGAATTTCTGCTAAAAATTAATTGGATACAGAATGCAGAACCTGCCTTATCCTGATCCTTTATTCATCAATATAGAATCCATAAAACATTATTTTCAAAGGAAGGAGAAGATCTTATGTATTGGTGCTCTCTAGGACAGATTTCAAAGCAGCAAATTAAATTCTGCCTGCCTTTACTCCTCCTGTATTTTTCATTTAGTGAGTTGTGCATTGCCCTGTTTTATCAGCATGACTCAGCAAAATGCTATGGAGGGGCTTCCCCTGGGGAGTGCCACTGTTTTCTGTGGGAGGAAGAGTGGTTCACAGCGAACACCACTCAAACAAGGGAGTGAGCATGAACCTCTCCAAGCCACTCATGCCAGGCATGCTGTGCTTTCCCACTGAACTTCTTCCCACCAAGTCCTTGCTCCACTTTTCCTAGCTGCTGACTGTGTACAGGCTTGCCATATCACAGCACACGCTGTCTGGCATGGCCCCAGCCGGGTGGGCAGTATTTATTAGGATGTATCCCTGGGCATTGAACACCAACAGTTACCTCCTTAGCTCTCTGGTTGACTGACCAGCACCCACCACTGGGAGCTGGGAGCTTCCAGTCCTTTGCCTGGCTGGTTGCCTACTTAGGAGGCAGAGTTTCTCTGCTTAAGAGTCTGCTTGCCTGGCTGTGAAAGATTGATGCCCTGTGTCCTCAAAGCAGCAAGGGTCCGAGTGTCCCAGGAGCCTTGTGTGCACTGCTCTGCTAGGACAGTTTGCTGGTAGGCTGTGTTCTGCTTGGATGGTTTGCTTCTTGTATGCCCTTTGATTTTAGAAAGATTTTAGAGCCTTCAGAAAATGTGGAAATGCATAATGTCCATATTATTTTACTTAGTATGCAATTATACTTTTATTGATTGTAAAAAACGTGCATACAGAGCATAAAGTGCTGAGAGAGGCTAGATTTAGATGCATGGGCTTTAAAGCCAGATAATTCCATGTGTAAGAGGAATACATGTTATGGTTTTAAACTAAAAGAAGGTAGATTTAGATTGGACAAAGGAAAGATATTTTTATGATGGGGATGGTGAGGCACAGGAATGTGTTGTCCAGACACAGAGTGAATGTCCCATCCATTCAAAACCAGGTTGTATGGGAGTTTGAGCAATCTTGTCAAGTGGAAAGATGTCTCTTCTTATGGTAAGACTGTGGGACTAGGTGATGTTTAAAATTCCAACCCAAACCCTGTGAATCTACGTGTGTGTGCATAAGAGACAGAATCGTGGTGTAAGTACAGGTGCCTATGTGGTCCTATGTTTCTGATACATAAAGTCAACACTGGATGTAAGGAAGTCAAATAACCTGTGTTGATTTATTTTTTTCAACGTGGCATTTGAACAATGTGATTCTAATAAAATGGGATCTGACAAACCAGACAGTTGTTCAACAATTCTCATCTGTTCTGTGTCATGTTATTCCTCTGTCTTATGTAGTCCATTGATGTCAGGTTCCTGGAAAGCAAAAAACACACACACAGAAATTGGGAAGAGAGAAAGTAATCATTGCAGGGGCTCTGCCAAAAGTTTTTGCTATGTGTATCCAATTTTATATTCTTCATATCCATATTATGTTATTGAAGTCTGATTCCTGGCTGCCTTGCAGATCATTTGCATCTCTGCATGGTGATATAAAAGGCTTCCTCATTGATTGGGTACCTTTTATATCTTCTCAGCACTCATGTTTCTCTGACATACATGTCTATGCAAAATACAAGGCTTTGGAGGATCTGGCCCTCGTGGTTCATGCCTCATTGCCACCAGGTAAGTCAAAACAGTACTTACACAAAATGTGGGAATGGGGAGTCATAGGGAGTGTTCAGCATCCTCCTGCCTGGCATCTGAAGATTATTGAAGGCCAGACTAGACCCAGGCAGAACAAGCCAGAGTAGTCCCCAGCTCTGTTTCCCTGCGAGCCACTTGCCAGACAAGATCACTCTAGTTCAGCTCGGGAGGCTTGTCCCGTGCCCCAGCTTGCGTTCAGTGGGGGAATGGTGGCGCTGATGGAGGAGTGCCAGGGTTAGCTGCCAGCTGGCTGCCGGAGGCGGCTTGGGAGGAATGCTGCTTCCCATGGGTAGTGTGAGCTCTGCCCCGCATGGCTGTGCACAGGAGAAGCTTGTAGCAGCTGAGGATCTGGTCCTTCAAGTTAAAGGGATTGGAATATGCATGAAGCATAAGGTGACATTTTGAGCGTCTCAGATCAGAGTTTGGACGTTACTGAATTTAGAATGTAACTGCAATTTCCTGACTAGTGCCAAGTGACTTTTATATTCGTGCAGCGATTGTTCTTTACTCTTTAAATAGTCCATTTTGCCCAAAGGCACAGGTGATCTCTTCCTGATAATGAAGGTATGTTATCCAGCACAGTACAGCTGAGGCCATTGGTTGGTGCAAGGGACACCTATGATCAGCTGTCCTTTTTGGTTTTCAACTTATATCATGCTTTTTGTAGACTGTTTGTGATTTGCTTGTACAAGAAAAGAGATTGAAAATAAAAAAGAGAAGAGATGCACTGGAGGTTCAGTGTTGTTGTCTTTTACTTCCTGTGGTTAAGCTGTATTATTTACTGTGGTGTCTCCAATTTTTTGAGTCCTTTCAGATAACATGGACAGTAAAATTGCTTCAGTAGCCTTATACCTCTGTAGAGAGTCTGCCTGCTTCTTAACATCCAGGGCTTTCTGTGATGAAGTGCACAGGATATTATAAATAAGATATTCAACAAGAATGAGATAACAAAATGAACTCATATATTTACTATTCATTCAAAATAGAAAACTTGCATGTAGTAACAGCCACAGAAATCACAGGCAGGCTTTCTTGCAGAGTAAGAGCATCTCTAGTCTGGGCATTTCTTGCACTTAGGATGAAGGTGTAGAGGATGGAGCTGTAGCTGCTGCCACCACAGAGATAGGATGACATCTAGGAGAAAGGAAGGAACTAGGAAAGAGAGTTCTGTTCCTGGGTGGGTGTCCCTCTCTCACCTTTTACCAACAGGTGAAGGCTCTGCTGCTGCATGGACCCTAACCCCTGAATCCACATGGGCAGCAGCTGCAGCATCACTTCCCCAGGCTTTCTCAGAGGCAAAATGAACGGGGACTGGAGCAGTTTCTCTGTTCCCAGGAGCCTATTGCTTTAGGCTCCTGCCTGCTTTGCCTATGAGCTGTCTGTAATGCCACCATTTACCTTGGGTTCTGCTAAGCACAAAAAAGGTTAGATGAGAGGCTGGAGTAATTACAGGAGTGAATTGTTATGGCATAGAAATTTGTGGAAGTGATGCTGAGGCCCCAGTCAGGAAAAGCATTTTAAGTGACATACCTGCTAATTTGCCTAAAACTAGCCTGCTTATTTAAAAAAAAAAAAAA
>WBMY01015141.1:25118-37124 GCA_013397315.1 Donacobius atricapilla
TCTGTTTTATAAAAAAAAAAAAAAAAAAAAAAAAAGAGAGAGAGAGAGAGAGAGAAGAAAAAAGTACCACTGCCTGCATGCAATGAAACCCAACTCAGCGGTTCCTAGAAAGCTTGATTTGAAAGAAAGGCACATTTGACATCCAGATGACAGAGGTACACAGGAGTCTCAACAGGTAATGTTTTGCTGTAACTCCTGGAATTTATGCATTTTTGGCACAGACCCTGCCAGTCATTGTGCTTTAAAGGCTATATAGGGCCTGTAAACTGTGGTTACACTTGCAGCTGCTCTCCTTGCCCCACATTTTTATCTATATCTCAGCTGTGCACAATCTGGTGTGTGACCAGGGCAGCTGCAATGAATACCTTACTCATCCATACTGTTCCCAACACAGGAGCCTTCAATTAGTAGGTATTGATGCAGTAAAAATAATAATAGCAATGAGAAGTAATATGATCAGTCATCTATTTAATAGGTGGGAATAGGGTGTGTATGTTTGGAAAGAGCAGAGCGAAAGAGGGAAGGGAAGTTTGAGGGCCTCTGGGTGATGACAGCTCAGAGATTGATGCTTCAGCATTTCTAACTTAAAGAGTTTGACGGAGAGATTCTGGCAGGTATTGTGTAATTTTATTTTAATATTTTTCCCTGCTATAAATAAGACTTGGTGTCTGATGGAATAATCACCAGAATTTGAGTAAACAACTCACCTGCCAGTGATAAGCTGTTTCTTCTGACGACTCGGTGTAAATCTGGATATTGCATAATGTGCTACATTTGATGTTTGTGCAATTCTGTTCTCCTTCTGGTTATTTTTACGTGCATCTCCCTCTCTTTTTCTCTCCTGTGTACAGATGTTCGTATTCACCCCATGGAGCCTATGCCCAAAGCAAACTTGCCCTTGTGTTATTTACCTATCGACTACAGCATCTTCTGACTGCAGATGGAAGCCATGTGACTGCTAATGTAGTAGACCCCGGAGTAGTGAATACTGAGCTCTACAAGCATGTCTTTTGGGTTGTGAAAGTGGTCAAATGGATGACTGCCTGGCTATTTTTCAAGGTATTCTGTTTTTAAAATCATTTTGTTGCTGTGCCCTTGCATTGTGAAAGCTGCAGTCGGCCTGGAGCTGAAGGTGTTTCAGAATTTATAATAGTGTATGGTATTAATTGCATTTCTCTGTGCTGATGAGATGTACAAAATCAATAAAGACAGGCATTCCAGCAAACAAACATTTGATTTATATGGAGGGAGCAAGCTGCCACAGAAGGGAAAGGGAATGCCTTTCACAGTCTGTGCCTATGCACTGGTTATCTGTGCCCTGATCTATCCACGTGCTTCTGTATGTGCATGGGGGCAGGACATCATCCTAACAAGGAGCCAGAATGCAAAGTGTTCTCAGAAATGACTTGTACATTCTCTGACATGCAGATCATGCAGACATGATCTGGCATGGTCTGCATGTACGCAACACGTTACAGAGAGGAGGGAAAAGGCAAGAAGAAAGTTGTACAAAAGGGGCAGTGGGAGGTGGCTGTGCTCCAGGATGTGGGGTCCAGACACACATGCTCAGGGAGGTGGGACAATTTTTAATTAGGTTTTCCATTCTAGCACATACTTGTAATGGTACTTGATTTTTTTATTACCCAATCCTGGTCTGCACTAGGAAACAAAAAGTTGTTTAATAAAACTGATCCAGAAGTGAGGCAGACTCAGTTATGGGTAATGTTTTGTAGGGGTGTAAGTAGATTAAGCTGAAATCAGTTTAGCTGTGTAGGTGCAATCTCCTCATGCACACAGGCCTTTGAAGAGCTTGTGCTGAGAACGTGTACTGCTTATAGCTCTTTCAGAAAGTAGTTTAGGATTAAGTAAATGGAACTTGATTCCATTAGAGAAAATTAAATGTCCTAATTAAAATGAAGAATTTTGCATCAAGGAGTATGTCCCACAAAGCAAATTAATTTTAAACTTTGATATGGAAATATCAGTTGCTTTCATTTTAGAAATGAACTGGAGGCTGGAAGAGTGACTGTAAAATAAGATGCAAACAAATAAACCCATATTAAAAAAATAGTATCTTCTGAGTCTACCTTGAATATTGCAATAAAATTGTAATAAGAATGCTCATAACCAGTAATGCATTCTTAAAGAAGCAGACTGCAGCTTTGCCAAACCATGTGCATTAAACTTGTTTTGCCTCTTGTGATTGCCATTTTAAATATCAATCTCAGGTGGTGGTGTTTCTTTCATTGGACTTATTTCACCTTGCTAATACAGAAGTTTCATGTAGATTTTTGGGTTGTGCTTAGAATTTCCTCTGGAGACAAAAAATTCTGACCAAATTCTTGTGTCTGAGAGTGAGTTTCAAGTCTCTTGTGTACAGAGTGGGTCATTCCACACAGTTTTATTGATGTGCCCAGGAGACATTTTTGTATTATCCTGGTGATGTTTAGACACTGAATTGGATGTCATTGAACATTTAAAATTATTTATTACAAGAGGGATTCCCCTAACAGTCCTGCCACTGATAGTTCCTGATCACTTCCTTCTTCTTGAGATGAGATACTGCTCTAAAGATATTCTGCCCTGAAATAGGTGACAGACAGACATACTGATTTGTATGGAAGAGTGATGCCTGTACTGCCTGAAAAGCAAATGTATCAATTGCATTCTGAGTCAGAATAACCTCAGGTTTGGATATCTGAATTCTTCAGTTATCGAGGTTGAGATTTTCACATTTTTGTCTAACATTCAATGTGTTTTTGCCAAAAGCCAGAGGAGAGGGAAATTCTTACTTTCTCTCTTCCTATCCTCCCTTAGACCTCTGAGCTACAGCTACAGCTTCTACGCTTTGCTTATTGCTTAGGATATATTTATGTGTTCAGGAACACTTCATCCCAGAGGCGTGCCCTCTTTGGCATCACGAGGAGATGTTTAGCTCCGCAGCCAGCTCACATTGAAAGCCTGCCTGGCAATTTTAATAGTGCTCTACTGAGGGCTGTAGTATTCAACATTCAAGCCTGTGTGAGTCTTGTATTGGTCTCGTGCATTAGGGTAAATTTCCCCCAAGAAAAGTAAGAAAGCAAGTACAAGAAAATGCAGTTGTCTGGTAATATTAGCTGGTAGTTGGTAGTATGGATATTTTCTCCTCTGAAATTTTGTTCCCAAGCACTTATATGAATCTTCCTTCTAGGATTATGGCAGTAATGCAGTGAAAATGAGGTGATAGCTCTCTAATCATACTGGCTTAACTAACTATTGTTACCCTGAGGTATTCCAGAGTGGGTTCTAAACATGTGCTGGAAATTGCTTCACTCACTGCAAACATGGCACTCTTGAGAGCCAGCACAGCCCAGAGAGCTTGTGAGGAAATGCATCACATCGCATTCCCTCAGGAGAGAGTCAACATCTTTCTTGTTTGACTTAACTCCTAAATAAAAAGGGCAGAGCACCCACTACTTTTCAATTCATTTCTGCCAGCACTGGTTCTAGTTATGTTCAAATCAAATACCTCTTGGGGATTACAGCCTGGCCCCCACCTTCGCTGGGCTGCTCATGTTTGAGGCAGCTCAGTGTGGCAGACAAAGCTGTCTGCCTTGGAGCTGCCTCAAGATATTTAGGTACTTAAACAAATAGACCTACAGGCTTGTAAATAGGCCATGATATGTATGCATAATTTACTCAAAGTATTAACAGCTTGATTTTCTTAAAACTGCAAAACATTATCTTCTAGACTTTATACATGGCTCAAAAAAAATGTTGGCCAAATCAGTTTGGTGTTCTTCCCCCTGCAAGTTACAGGGAGAGCCTGCAGAAATTCCTGTAGAAGTAAGATAAGCCAAACTAAAGGTTCTGATGACAGTCATAAAATTTGTGAAATAGATGCCTGCCCTTTATAAGTGATGGTTTCATTCTTTCTCAGCAGGATTCTTTCTCAGAAAAGTTATTGTTTGCCATAGTAATCTAAATTTGCACTTTGCAAATGGTTTCTTTGTGTTTTTCATTCACATGGACTGCACCTGTCACAAAAGAGAGAAATTATGTTTATACCTCCAAAAAAACCTGTTTCTATCCCTATGACTTCTCAGTAAATAAAGCCTGATGAGCTGACACAGTCGTCTGCAGAATGCAGTGAAATATCTTATCCCTTAGTAATTTTTAACATAAATTCATCTTTTTGAAGGGATGAAGTCCAAACTAGTAACCACTAACTACTTAATGAGATAATAATAACCTAAGAAGTCATTCATTAAGCATCAAATTGCAATTTGGCTAAGTGTGTAACACACTAGCTTTAGCATTGGATACCGTGCAAGCTGGAAACCAGGAAGTACCATTTCCCTCCCAACTATTTCTGCATCTGCAGCAGATGCTGAATATTCATTCTTAAGCCAGATGGTCTCTGCTTGTGATACAATTAAAATGCCTTAGAGCAAAACAAAAAAGTTGACTCTCATTAATGTCCGATAACAGGGGCTGTTCTGCTTTGTATGACTTCATTATGGCATCAAAGTAGAGACATTTGACAGATAGCAGTGTTGTAAAGTTCCCCAAAACCTTGTTTATGACAAGCTTGGTGAACATGTCATTACCAGATATAGAGTATTTGGTCCTTTCAGCTGGCTCAGATTGGTATTTAGGAAGGCATTGTGGAAGGAAGGCTTTGCATCAGATCCTGTCTCAGCTGTCATTTCCAAAGACGTAGTGCCACATAAGTGATTATTGACTGACAAACTGAAAATGAGAAGGATTAGTGACCCTGCCAGCATGTAAAAATGAAGGGAAAGGCTTCAGGAGCACAGGCTAGATAGACATCAGCCAATATAAACGAATTTATTTCCTTCAACTTGTCAAAATAGGCTTAATATTAGTGTAATTTTCCTGTAACTTTTTTTTTTTAATGCTTCCAGTCTGTAAGCATGTCTAGAAAACAAGATCTAAGGGACCTGGATTCATTATTTATGCCAGAGGACATAGTCACGCAGGTCATATTGCAGCATTTCCTATTCAAACTGTCCCTTTGGCACTCTGAATACAGTAAATTTATTTCATCCTATCCCCCAGGTGTCAGAAGACAAACACATCACCACACAATCACACCAGCTGTAGAGAATGAGAGTAATTAAATCCCACAGCTGAAAGCAGCAATTCATCAGCACCAACATCTTCTGTGTATGAGAGTATGTAGTCCTCACATAAAGCTAATCTGGGCTTTTCTCACAAAATGAAAATTTGCAAAAACGTATAATCTGCAGTTAATTTTTACGAAAGGTTTTTCTGGTCAAAAACACAGAGAAGAGCACCTTCTACTTGAATCCAATAACACTGGTCTTTCAGCAGATACCATTTTTGTACACAGTGGTGCAGGGATTTGAGCTTTCAGGGACAGGTATTTTTTTTGATCTATTAAGTATTTTATTATTTGTACATCCATAGAATGATTCTGGGGGGGAAAGATGGAGGGACTGGCCTAGTGAATAATCTACTATTAAGCTCCCAAATCCTGGTAATCTGGGGTTTTCTCATGCTTGTGACCCTCTGGACTTGGTTAAGCATCTAGGTCCTGCATATTATGGGGTATGTGGATGGAGCTTGGCTGCTTTATTTATTGTAACTGCTGAGCACAGAGCCTTCTGAACACAGAGCCCTGTGTGTCTGTTCAAAGTCAGATCAGACCTTTCCAAGATAGGCTGATCCTCAGTGCACATACAAACAGCATTGGACCCTGGTTGCCACTGAACCTGGTGACTCCCCTGAATCCGAAGATATCACTATTTTTCTGCATGTTTTCTAATGTCTAAGTGGTTAAAATGTTTATTTGAAGAGACACATTGAGAGTTGTGTCAGGGTGTTTTGATGGCAGGAAAATGAAGGATTTGTGTTGCTTGCTTTAGTGTATGGCACACAAAGGAGTGTACAGTTGCTGTACAGGACAGCACAAAATGGGTGGGATTATGTCACAGTGCATCACAAGGCGTCAAGGATGTTGAAGTTCTTGTTTATAACTTATTTGGAACAGCTGCTGGTGTGATTTATCCCCCAAACCACACCCAAGCTTCCTCTTGAAGAGTGCCAGTTGGAGCAGGCTGAAACATAGCCATGGAGCAAGAAGAAAATGAAGTGGGGTGCGCAAAGATAGATCTCATGTCCTGTCCTGCAGTTTTAGTTGTTTAATTAAAAGAAAAGAAGCATCCCTTTGTTCTTTGGGTTTTTTTCCTTCTGACAGTGTGAAATGGGAAGATTGTCTTCCATCTTTCAGAATTGTTCACAGGACAGGAAAATTGTCTCCATGTCTAATATTACCTGCAAGATTCACCCTTTTTAGCCCAGGAAATGGTCTAAAGAAAAACAGGTTAAAGCTACACTGTGCACTATGTGAAAACCCATACTTGCCCTGTGTGTAATAGTTTTGGACTGGTAAGCAACTGAAATGTCAGAAGCTGTGTGTCTTACTGTGTAAGAAAGGGTTTATCCTTAACTCTGGGGTGGTAGAGGATTGCTGATTTAACTTGACAGCCCAGGAATATTATTTCATTTTATGTGAAAGCATTTAAATTTGTATCCAAAAGAGTGAGAAAAATAGTTCCCTCCATTGCTGTACTGGGGTGAGAGTAAGTAAAGAGTTAAGAAATTGTGAAAATATATGAGCCTAACCAGGGTTAGCACATCAGCACCTATCATCCTGTAATCTGTAACTGGTTTCATATTCAAAAACCACAGAGTTAGTTAGGAAAGACATTTTCCATCAATCAGTCTATTCCTTGCAGTACTTTCCTAAGTATTTGATTGATACCTTTGTGTGGTAATCTATTCCCAGTCAGACTTGTTGAAAATAGAGAAAACACAAAAAAGGAGGATAATTTTGCTGTAGATCAAACACAAATCGGGGACTCTGGACTGATTCAGTCTAAAATATGGTCTCCTCGATGCCTCTAATGTAAAGGTGTCAAAAAAGAGGCTGAAAGATTGAAGAATTAGAGAATCTTGAAATTTCCACTAGACCATTAGCACAATCTTTTAAGTTACAGGTTATAGCATCACACAACTGTAATTCTTCCTCTTGCATCAGAGAAGTACTAAGTCAATCACCGTGTGCTTAAAATTCTGTTTTCTTCTGGTCAAGTATAACACTACTTGGAAACTTGAACCCACTGGCAGCAGGATACAGAGCAGTCACTAATCTTTCTCATCAGTTTATCTCTCAGAGAAAGAACAAAAGAGAGAGGAGACAACCCCAGCCCCACTGAAATGACACATTCTGCGAGGGTAGGAACAGGAGTTGCAGGCAGTTCCTGTCTTCCACATGAACGAGTTGTAAAGCAACATGAAGGAGAGACTACTGGCTTCCTTTGGAATATCCTCCAAATGAGCTTATGGGTGAGCAGCAGTTTGGAATTAAAATCAAGAGATGCAGAGAAGTAGGTGGTAGGGAGTGCATATTCAGGTATATTTTTATATATATATTCATGTATTTGCATAACATATATATATATATATATGTGTGTGTGTGTGTGTGTGTGTGATCTATTTAGATTCCTCATTGCTTTGCTATTTGTGAGTTTGTGTCCCTAATAGAAAAATGCTGATAAAATTTGTATTGTGGAGCCCCATCACCTAAAGACCCTACTCACTTCAGAGAAAAATAATTTTAGGATATTTTGGGGATCCACAGGCCCTCCTTTCCTCCTTTATGAATACGACAGTCAGTACATTGCCAGTAATTGAAGGAGACTGAAAAACCTTTCAGTGTGAAGTAAGGAAATTTTTCCATGAACAACACAGATGCAATTTTTGATGGTTTTCTTGAGTTTTTAAAGGTTGACATGAAATGTCAGGTTCTACCAAGAAGCTGAAAATATCCCCTTTTCTAGAGGTCTAAGGTATCTATGCCTGAAAATCACCTCTGACAGGTCTCTTGGTTCATAAAGGTGTGCAATATGAATGCTAGCATCAGAGGTGTGATTTCCTCATGGTCACTGCTACTACAGGACCATCTTATCCTAAAGTAAATATCTACAGTTGGACAGCTGAATTAAGTCCTTCAAGTGCCAGTTTATCCCCGTGAATGACAAAGGAGTCATCTGGTGACTAGCTCAGCTGTAGATGTCTGTGCTGTATGAAGGTGTAAAGTTGGTTAAGGTGAATCCTTTCCAAAGGTACACAATGTTAATTTTCTGGGTTGTTCTTTTTAATGAACTGGAGATGGTAGGATTTTGGATGTGCACAGGAGAGAATAGGAACTGTAAAGGTTTGTTCTTAGATTTGGGGCACAAGTAATCTGCTATCAAGCTGGTTTTGCAAATGGCAGCTCTCAGGTGTTAGACAATTTCCCGTATAAGTGGGAAATGTGCTTGTGGGCAGCTACAGATGAGGAAATCCCAGCTACTTACGAAATGTATTTCTGATATATGTTTATAATCTATTGTGTGCCTTCACTACAGCAGCCCTGGGTGAGGAAATCCCAGTTACTTATGAAATGTATTTCTCATAAGTGTTTACAATTCATGGTGTGCCTCCACAGTTTATCAGGCAGCTATCGCCATGCATTTACATGGGTAGTTATGTGTATTCCCTGTGTGTATTTATAATAGCCTGATGTTTGTATCAAGAGAGAATCATGGGAAGTAAGCACCATCTACTATTTGAGGATGAGCTGGAAACACTAAACATTTTTTTTAATATAACAGCATCATCTGCCACCCAATGTGTGAGTTATGAAAACTTTCAGTTCAGTTCAGTCATGAGTAGTTCTGGCTTTAGTAATGACAATAATGATTATGAATGCAAGCCCCAAACTTCTGTGTTGCATTTTAGAAAGACTGCTGAGATACTACAAGATGTAGTTCACTTGGTTCACTTTCTTATCATTATGTTCTAAGCTAAGTACTTGGGATTTGGTGGATTTTATTAGGTAAACACAAAAAGGGCCTTTGGTTTAGTGCCTCTAGTCCCCATTTTTTCTAGGAGGAACCTGATCCTAGATGTGGCACAAACTTATCATTGATACAATCTCTGAAGAGCCAGTGATTTGTGTACATTATTACATATTTAAACATTCTGTTTAAACTGTGTGTGAGTCTCTTCAAGGCAAATGACTACATCTATGTTGTGCCATCTCAGTGCTGGGGAAAGGGGAAGTAACCACAGGGGTTATGTTGCCACAGATCAGGCACTCTGAAGGAAATACAGAACATATGCAGAAGAGGATTTGGATGAAACCAGAGCAATGTGCAATAAAACAAGAATGAACTTGGACAGCTTATCAAAGATGGGATTCATAGTGGTATTTATTTTGTCCCATCGTCCTGACCTACTTTTCTGTCGCTGGAATAGGAAGGAGGTGCTGCTGCTGGGCCTAGGCTCAGGCATGGTCTGAAAAACTGAATTGCTCCCCACGTCTCTTAGTTGCTCATCAAGTCCTGGAGCTAGCCACCACCAACTTACAAGCTTGACTTACTATCTTATCACTATTTTTCTCAATTCAGTATATCTGTTACTTTTTGGATGAATAGCAGGGGCCAGAGTTGGTGCCATGTGCCTGGCAGGCCTGTTTTCCCAGGGCTTTGCTGTGAGCACCAGCCCAGCAGTGTCACATCCCTGCAGCCAGCAGCAGTATGCTGAGGCTGGCTGTGTCTCAGAAAGAGACTTATTCAGTATTGTTGCCTGCCAAGCTTAAGATGCAAAAATTCAGTCTTCCACAGTCTGTCACTTGTCATATACTATCCTAAGATGGTTAAAAATGTAGAAAGAGAAAAGCTGTCTTGTTGTTTTTGTAGCTCAGAGTGTTGAAAATAAATTTATACAGACTGTGAGTATATTTGGGTGCCTCCAACCTGAAGTGCTGCATCCGGCTCTGGGCTCCCCAGCACAGGAATTGCATTGAGCTGTTGGAGCAAGTTCAGAGGAGGGACACCAAGAAGATTAAATGCATGTCTCCTACAAGGAAAAGCAAAGAGAATTAGGATATTTCAGCCTGGAAACAAGAAACTTTGTGGTGACCAAATTGTGACCTTCCAGTGTCTGAAGTGAGCTTACAAGAAAAATGGAGACTTTTTTTTTAAAGGACATGTAGTGACAGGACAAGGGGAAATGGCTTCTAACTGAAAGACTACATTTAGATTAGATATTTGGAAAAAAAAATCTTTACTGTGAGGGTGGTGATGTGCTGGAACGGTTTGCCCAGAGAAGTTGTGGATTCCTCATCCCTGGAAGTGTTCAAGTCCAGGCTGAATGGCTCTCTGAGCAACCTGGAATAGTGGAACGTATCCCAGCCCATGGAAGTTGTGATGGAACTAGGTGATCTTTAAGATCCTTTCCAACCCAAACTGTTTTCTGATTCTAAAAATTATGTAGGACAGACACTATGGGGCCGTATGTTTGTTTTTGCTGTCAAGCTGTACATTGTCCAGTTAAAAAGGCTATTTTTAGGACGGCCCAAGCTGTGAATGTAGCCTGGTAATTTTTCAGAGAGGAGTTCAGTTATCACAACTCTCATGCCTCGCAACCAGTAACAAGAATTCATGTCCCCATTTTCTTTTGCACATGACATGATGACTTCCATCATCATGAAGTTTGTGGTACTTCATCCATGACTTTATACAAGTGTAGCTGAACCTGCAAAAGAAGTAAATAAGATCTGAACATAAAAGGTCCAAATGCTACTGCATATTCCTCTACCAAGGATTATCTGATTTGATTTCATATCCTCTGTGTGGAGTATTGTTGTTTTGTAAAGCATGTAAGACATGTCTGATCCTGTTCCTTAGAGGTTCTCCTTGATCTGGGGCTGGCCTTTTATTTCTCTTGCCCGGTTTAGGTTTGTGGCACATGTGCCCTATTTTATATGCCTGTTATCTCAGGAAGTGGATTAAGGCTGGCACAGATACACTGAACTCTAATCGCTTTAGAGGGCCTGCAAATCTCCAGAGGTAGTAAGTACTTCAAATGTTTATATTACTACATTCAGCTGATGTTGCTTGAAATTCATTCCAGAAGATCTGGAAGACAGAAAGCAGGGCATTTTGCATAGGTTTTTTTGTTTGTTTTTTTTTGTTTGGGTTTTTTTTTTTTTTTTAAATTACCCTGTTAATATTATTTTATATACACTTAACACTCAGTTTTCATTTGTGTGGGGTTTTTGTCCTCCTCATCGTAAGGGAAGCCTCAAGGACTATTTTCTCAGCAAAATATATCCATAACACAATATCTTGGCTGTACAACTTCTCCCATGAAAGTTTTGACCCACTTGTTACAGTTCTAGGTTAAAGGCAGGTGTCATTGCTGGTGTCATTATTTCCAGCTTTTTGAAAAAGTGATAAAATATGAAATATGTTTGAGCTCAGGTACCTGTATTTCTCATCTCCAGGTCACTACACAGTGGTTTACTCAGACGAGCCAAGGGAATTATAAAGTACCTCCAGTGCTCAGAAGCAGCTCTTGTACATTTGATGTACAATCTGTCACATGCTCTCCTGGTTGGAAAAAAAGAATTTGTAGTATTAAAGCCATTAGGTTTTGTAGATGTGAGCAGGTACCATCCTGCTCAAGGTTGGAACCAGGGCTGTCACTCTTACCATAAAGACAATGCACTTTTTGTGAGCTGGTTTTGTATTCACTCTGTAGAAGCTCTGGTTAATTTTTTTCCTTCTTTTTATTGTCAATTTATATCATGATATCTAGCAACAGTTTTTATTCAAACAGGAGTAATGGTTTTAGGGAAACAGTTTACTCAAGATGAGAATGAATTGAAGTGGCTGGAAATCTATTTACTTTGAGAAACTGAGAAAGAAATAAGAAAAAAGAAAAACCTTATTTCTAATCTTTGGAGTCATGCTCTGGGAATGGCTTCCACAATTTGGCAGCTGTAAGAACACTGTTGTTTTTATAATGGAATTTAAATAGGTTTTGGAGAAGATCAGTTGATAGGTGATCTGCAAAATTAGATCAGAGATGTCCCAAGATGGATTGTTGCTTCCGAGTACCTTTTGTATTTAGATTTTTTTTTTTTTT
>WBMY01015141.1:37148-82073 GCA_013397315.1 Donacobius atricapilla
TTTGCCCCAGGTTTACTTGGTTTGCTCTCATGCTGTAAAGAAAAAAGGAATCCAATATAAGAGTACAAAAATGAAGATTTTCCAAGAAATGTCCATTTTGATTTTGAACTTGATGATTACCTAGCAAATTCTTCTTTAGGGAAACCTTTGGTGAAGATGATCTGTTTCTTGGACTCACCTCCATCCTTGCCTTTCTTGACTGTAGTTCTTCCAGTTTGCTAATGAGCTGTGTTGAACTATCCAACAGTCTAAACCTTGCTTTTGATTACAGGAGAAAAAGGAAAGATGAGAGATATGGATCATCCTGAAGAGCTTTCAGCAAAAATGAGATCATTTATTATCCTGGTCAAAAATATTTGTGCATGCTGTTAAAAACTAAAGTAGCCAAGATAAATTGCAAATGGGGCTGTAGAGATAGTTAACAGTGCCATGCGGTTGATCTCTAACCTGCGCTACAGTGGGGCTTTTCAGAATTTGGTCAATGCTGAAGAGACCCCTCAGCAGAGAGGCTGGGGAAGTAGAAAGGCAAAGATTTCCATTTCTAAAATGTCCAGAAGAGAGTTTGTTCAGGTTTTTTTTCTAAGGGAAGGAAAGTTATTACATTCCTCTTTTGTTATGTCAGCTCTCCTTGACCTGAATTGGTGTTTTCACTTCTACTTGCCATATTTTTCTTATGGAGAAATTATACTACATGTTTTAAAATAAAAAAAAAAAAAAGTTTTTTCTTTTTTTGTGTGGTTTTTTTTTTTTCCCTCTGATTTTGTGGCCTTTTTAATTTGAGCCATGATGTGATGCTATAGGGAGGTCAAAATTGAGTGCTTGATCTTTCTTGGGCAGGTCTTTCAAATCAGAGCAATAGACTTGCTGCAGACTACTGGCCATGGATCTGTTATGAGAGCTAAAAGGTGTCAGTGCTCTAAAAGACTGAGTAAAAGTTTTCCCCCTGATATGAATGACTGTCTAGATTTCAAAATAAATTCTTTAGCTTATACAGAAAATTTGAACTGTCAAGAACTAAATGGTGTGGTGAACTGAAACATAGGTCTCGAGATACCTGCAATTTAGCTGTATTTCAGTAATCTCTCATCCACCTTTCATTGCTGTCAGCAGCCTGTAGGGTTTCTGTTATATTTATGGTGGAAATGTATGTCAATGAATCTTGTCACTGAGATGGTTGTGTCTTTTCCACTTCAAGAAATTACTACACACTCCATAGTTTCTGTGGTAAACACCACATTGCTGGGTCATTTGTACTACCAGGTATTTCTTAATGTAAGCATCTTTCTTGCATAAAAAACTTCTTTATTTTTATGTGTGGTAGGTGGAAGATATTTTTTTAAGCAAATGCATATAATTTTATTTTGTGTTTTTACATGTTTTCACTATCAGCTTGTATTTCTCTAAAACTTTGGATGACAATAGATATTTATTAACAGAATTTTGCAAGTATTAATATGGTTACTTAGTGCCTTTAACACAGAAAAGTAGATATGTCTAAAATTCAGGAGACTGGAGTACCTCTCATGTTTTGGAGTCCCTTTGTTTAAATTTGTGGAGATTAGAAAATTTTCATGTTACAATATTATTTACTTTCAATAATAGGATTTTTAATATACAAAATTATATTAATAAAATGTAATTTCCTTTTTAAGCATATACTAACCACAAATGTTACCTACTGTAGGTTTACAAGTTAAACAGATATTACTTAGTAGTTTTCAATAATATTCTTCCACTCTTAACCTTACTCTTCTGCAGTACACCTAAGAATTTTCAGGGAGGATAGATAAATAACCCTAACAAAATGCAAAGTGCTGAATATTTTGGGAGACTGCAGGATCCTTTTAATTTGATATGCTGTTTGTTATTGTCACTGCAGATTATGGATGAGAACATCTGCAATTGTCCTTCAGTTAATATACTTTGTAATTAGAAGAAAGAGCAGAACTACAGAGTGACTGGCAAGTGGTCAGTTAACCTCCATTGCAAATGTTTAAAACACCTCTTCAGTGGGGCTTCTTAATGATGAAATACGTAGGGCTGGTTTTTCTGACAACTCATGAAATGAGATCGATGATTGTAACCTTTTCTCTAAATTAAACTGGAAAACCATGAGCCAGCAGGACTGTATGCTCAGAGCTTTGGAAGAGCAGCTCCTTTCCTGCTCATCACCCCACAAATACAATTTAAATGGTTTTTTTTAAGTTATGTGACTATATTCTGGGCTATGTTCTCATCTCCATTTCATTGAGCCTACTTCATCATTTATAGTTTTGAAATAGTTATATTTGTACTTATTTAATGTAACAGGAGTTAGCTCCAGCCAAAATACTGTCTAGATTTTATTTCCTTTTCAACACAAAAGTAAGATTTACAAGATTGAGCAGCTCTCCACTACTTGCAAATGAGGTGTATGCTGAGACAATTTTCAATCTTATTTTATGACTTCTCCTACTTGCCTAAATAAAAGGAAAAAAAAATGACCCTGAATGAGCTCTTTGGAAATGAACTTTTATCTTCAGAGAAGGAGTTAAAGAGCATACTTGGCTCAGGTGTCTATTTTCCATTAGAGAAACATGTTGTCTAAGATGTGTACCTTAGTACTATTTTCTCTCTAGATTTCTCTTTTTGGTTATGTTTGTTGTTTGGTGTGCTTCTGTTCTGCTGTGATCATCTGAAAATATACATAAATTCTTCATAATATTAATTTAGACTACGAGAGGAATCTCCCTAATTTTTCCAGAGCCAAACCGCTTTTCCTCATTTTACTACATTAGTAATTAAAAATGATTGCTGTTTTCTTGTGCAGAACTGTAGCAAGACACCCAAATATGTTTCTCTAGTCACAGCTGGGCATTTATTCTTTTGAAAATCTGTCCCTCCCATCAGGTGCTGCTGGTAACTGTTGTCAGATGTTTGAGTAGCTGTGCCGTGATGGTAGGCATGATGTTGTTTCAATTCATTTTCTAAGCAAGGACCAGATGTTTGTTCTGGGCTAAGCAGAATTGATTTGCAGTTAAAACCTCAAGTAAAGGAGTATCATATCAGGCTGTAAACCAGCCATGTCTCAAGCCACATGTGAATCAAAAAGAAAAATGTGAGAGACAGTGGTAATCATCTTCTTCACTGCCCTGTACGTCTCGGATATTTGTTTATGCAAGTGAAGAACAGATGTGTTGTTTACTCCCCTGTGTTAACAAATGAGAATTCAGATTTGTACCTTGGACTGTTTCATGATTTTCCCTTGCCCTACACAGAGATAACAATAAAAACAAGGCAAATGGCTATATTTAGAGAATTAGGCCAATAGGAATTAATTGGTTCCCCATAGGAGCCAGTGATAAATCTGTCTCCTTGGTACACTTCAGTGAGCCCTGAGGTACACGACCCTGAGGTACGCCACCTCCAGCTCCAGCCACCTCATGTCCTTCCACTTGCTCTCAGCAGTAAACCATTGCAGGCGGAAAAAGCAATGGAGAAGACTTAAAAAAAATTGAATTCCAGCAGAGTTATACTGGACCTTTAAGAGATGAGGTCTTGATCATTCTGTGACAAAAAATATCTTACACAAGAAAAAGCTTTGCCATGGAATCCCACGGCTACAGTGCTCTGGTAATAGTCATGCCACTGCTAGTAGTTGGACTTATCCATCAGAGGTCTAGCTTTTACATTTTGTTCTAGTTGTCATCAATATATTCACACTAACCTTTAATATATTCCCAGTATAACAGGTAGGAAAAATTATACTGGGACTAAGGAACAAAGACAAATATTGCTGAAGAAATTTTAAATAACATGCAGCTCTCCAGTGGACATTGATTCATGTGCTTCATGATGTCAATAATTGTTTGTGAATTGCAGTCATTTTTTTTCTCCGAACAGAGCATTACTCCTGAAATACAGTCATTACCTATTGATTAGCACTGCAGTTATTTTCATGCATCAGTAGTGCCAGTAAAAAAATGAGCAACACTTATTTTATACCAATGTGTAAGATCTGTACATTGTTCATCAACAAGTGATAGGAGTCCTTAAAATATTTCTCTTTATTTTTAATTGCAGAGGCCACATCAACATTTTTGGTAGTCATAAATCTCAGGATAAATGGGAAAAGTCTGAAAGGGTCATTTGGGTTTTTAAGGTTTGTTTTTTTTTAATCAGGACATTGTAAATGTTCTACTGTATCAGGACAAGAGTGCAATAAGAAGGACATATTTGTCACTGTTTAGTACTAATGTAATTTCGTATTTTCCCTACTGTATGTCTCTCCATTTAATCTCAATTGTTGGTAATGTGCTACTTTTTGATTAAATGATGAGAGCTGAAATTCACCAAGGAGAAAATAATTAAAACTATTTGTTTCACAGACTGTCAGCAGCTATTAGGGAAATTGAATGTATTGTTCCCTGAACCATGTTACAAAGTTCACAATCAGTTGGAATCATCTTTTATTGAACACAGACATAAAAGCAAAGGTCAGTTATGTTTTGGACACTAAGCAGTTTATGCAATTGATAAAACCCAACCATTTAGATTATTTTTCTATAAAAATTGAGCTGCCTGGAAACCCTTGCTTTTTGACTGTGGCACCCTTATAGCCGCATCAGCTCAGCAGATTTGCAGAATAAAGGTGGCTTTGCAGCTTGTGCCCCCAGCTGCAGGAGTGTCCCATGCCCTGGCAAGGGCCAAGCAGCAGTAGGGATTGTGGCTGATGCTGGTGGCCAGGGACCAGCCTCGCTCGCAGTCCTTTACTGCAGCCCCATGTCCAGCAGTGTAACATCTTGTCACACCACTCTTTTGCTTCAAAGAGGAGCCTTGTTGTCTGACCTGCTCTAGGGGTTTTGCACTGCTTGTGGTCCCCACATTTCTCCTGAATTATCAGATTTGGCTGGATCGATGTATTGACAAGGTTTCACCAAGTTCACCTAGTCCTTTCCTTTTTCTACTGCGATAAGGCTTGTGCTTGCTCTTTTGTTTGCGCCACAGATTGTAAATACCATCTACCCCAAGAGCTCATGCTTTGAAGACTGCTTTTTACCCCTTTTTGGTTTCTGAAGGGGCTTGGTGACATGGATGGGTGATCCGAGGAGGGCAAGTGTCTGTGCTGCAATGGGAAAGCCTCCTACCCTGAATCCCTTCCTCCTTCACATGGCATATGGGCTGCAGAAAGGGATCTGAGCCAGTGGGGCAAGTGGCACACTGATGCAGCAGCCACACTACGTGAGCTTGAAGTGAGGGCCTGGCAAGAGGCATTTAGCAATTCATGAAAAAAAGGGAGTGAAAAAGCACTGAGACTGTCAGTGAGATTGTTGTGGGGTACAATGAAAAGGCAGGTGGAGAAATGGATGAAAGTTTTGTCTGCAGACATGCTTTGCATACCACATAAAGAAACAAAACCTAATCTTGATTGGAACAATTCAATTCCACTGTGAAGTACATGTTAAATAACAATAGGCGGGTGCAGAGCTCTGCAGACTTGCAGGTGAAGAGCAGAATTTTAAGCAAGCGGCTGTGCGGGCAGGAGAGGCAGAGTGGAGGGCTGGGATAGCAGCCAGCACTGGTGTTCCAGCTCTGCTCAGACCTCAGCCTGTGCTTTTATGAGTTAAAAGCAGTTGCTTAAACCTTAGCATAGTTCTGCTTTAATTCAGCTGGAATTTTTCCTGGGAAGCAGAAGTTTAATCATCTGGAGCTTTACTGTTTGCAGTGTAGCCCCTCAAGTGAGTGAGTGAGGGGGGCTAAGGGGGGCTCATTGGTTGAACTATCAGGGCCAAAGGATGTGTGTAGCAAAATGACACTACCAAAGAGCATAGTTCAGTATTGAGCTTCCTAAATAAAGTGAATTATTTCAGCACGAGATGAATCAGTAAAATGTATTCATCAAACCACAAAACCGCGCAGTATTTGTTTCCCAGTCTAAACAACTGCTCTAACCTTTATGTCAAAAAGCCCTATGAGTTCCAGTGCAACAGGAACTCTCCTGGGGAGCTTAGTGAAAAGAAAAGGTTAACTCTCGCTGTTTTATCTTGTCTATTAATAGTTCTGCAAGAGCAAGCCATGGCTACCTAAGCCCTGAAATAGTCCAGTATCAAAACTCCAGTCAGAAACTCTGCAGAGACAGGAGCTACCTGAAGATGAAACAAAAGATTTGAATAAGAAAACTTTCAAGGATATTGTTGGGATTTTTAACATTCATGCCTCACAACTTTTGTTGTTTATTTTTGTTTCTTTTTTTTTTTAACTTACTGGGGAAAGATGTTTGGTGTGAAAGGGATTAAATGGTTTTCTCCTTTCCAGTTTTTCATTGTCCTGTTTCCTGTCCAGTTAATAAGATTTGATCATTCATTTTGGATCTCATTTTTTGGAATTTGAACCAATTCTTCTTCCAACAAAAGCCAGGACAGCCAGTGTAGTCATTCACACAGGAATGGTGTACGCCATGTCACCTGTACAGCAATGTGACACCTCTGCTCTGACTTTTATAATCCACAAAAGGAAACAAGAACATGGCAAGGACTACATCTGTCACCAAATCCAACCCTGGCTTTTGCAATGGATACACGTATACTCTATCTGCTATCTTAATGAAGGTTTACAAAAAACCCTTAGAAATAAGCCTAGGTATTAAATTTACCAACTTCAGTGGATAGTAGATCTGGGTCTTTTTACTTAACAGTAGTTAACAATTCTATGTACATGCCATTTCATGCTTTCCTTTATCTATTTCACTGGCAAGATGAGACATTTGTTTTTCCTTTAGAGCCCCTGCAAATAAATAGCTCTGTCACCTCTCTATAGGCTTACACCCCCCTCTGCATTATGAGTACCAGCCTCCGCCTCTTTCAGACCATTTGGCTGATTAAATGTGATGACCTTAAACTCTTGAGTAATTGTTTTCAAGATGAAAGTTTTTTGCTTCCGTTTCAAACCTTGGGAATCGTGTGTAACTGAGGATATGGGCGTTTTCTCTCTGTCTAATGAGTTCTGCAGTTAAAGATATCAAATATTTTCTGCCATAGTTTTAGAGACTAATCTCATTGAAATCAATGGCACTCTTTGCCTATCTAAAGTTATACATGTTCTTTGGGTTTCTTCTGAATTTAAACCCTCAGTAGATTCCTTTGCAGATAGTGAAGAGCCCTGGGCTTGATTGATTTAAACAAAAAGGATTTAAGTTACTGAGCTTAAATTCACTTTCAGTCTACACAACAAAAAACTTGATTTGAATAATCAGATTCAGCCATCCTTTACCTTTGCATTTTTAGTTATTTTGTTAAAAACAAGTTGATTCTGGTGGGTTAATAAGCATTCAGATACATCAATTTGCAACTGAATGTAGCCTTTGCCTTTAAACTTAGAACTTCTCTTGGGTAACAAAGGATAAGCTATGTAGACTGCTCCGTAATAGTATGGTTTCAGAATCTATCCATTATTTCATAACTTTAGCAATCTGATAGCATTGTGATAGAAAATGGTAGTTCTGTTTAAAAGATGACTTTTTTATTATTTATTTTTACAAGCTGCCTCCTGATAATATAGAGTTTAATTAAAATGGAGAGAACTGTAATTTTTCAAGGGTCTTATTACTTAAACAGAAAAGCCCTGAATTTATTGGGCAAAATTGAGGATCTAAAATCTGTAATTAGTTATTTGAACTAACTAACTATCTGTTAAAAAGATATGATTAGAAAATCTGAGCCACTCTCACCTAATTCTAATTTTCCACTGAAATAACTATGGAAAATAAGTCTGGTCTTCTTGTTTTCCATCTTTGTACTATATTAGTAGGGACAGATGTAAATTAACCCTCTTGTTAATATCTCTTTTGTTTATTATTCAAGATTAAATGATGAAATTTCCAGCAACTGGAATTATATGAAACAAATTTCCAGAATAAGGTTCCTTCCCTCTCCACTACCTTTATCTGTCTTCCAGTTTGGACTTTATCCTCTCAGTCCAGGGAATTTTGTGAAACTATAATTTAAGCACAATAACTCTATAAAAACCAGAAACTCAGAGCAGCTGGGACATGGACAGTGCTAAATGGTTGTTCTGGTTTTGCCTGAAATAAAATTAATTTTCTTCTTAGCAGCTGGTACAGTTTTGGATTCAGTATGAGAATAATGCTGATAACACACTGATGTAGCTGTCACTAAGTGGTTCTTACGCTGGGCCAAGGACTTTTCAGTTTGCTATGCTCTGCCAGTGAGAAGATACACAAGAAGCTGTGAGGTATCATGGCCAGGATGGCTGAAGCAAACTGGCCTCAGAGATATTCCATATCATAGAAGATCATGCTCAATGTATAAACTGGGGAGAGCCATTGATTGCTGCTCAGGGGGCCTCAGTCCGTGGGTTTGAGCAATTGTGGCTTTTATCATTTTCTGTCTCTCTTCCCCATCCCACTGGTGGATGGGAGGGGAGTAAGTGGCCAGCTGGGATTGAACTGCAACAATGGTATTTGGTGACCTGCTTCAATCTCTGTTCTTCCCAGCAGCTCAGGGACAAGGAGACAAGGGCTGAGACCCAGGGTGAGGGTAAGCACTGCAAGGTGAAGGTCTTTTTCCATGCAGGAGGTTTGTGTGGAGCAGACCCATCAGCAGGACATGTTACAGCCCAGCTAGCATGCCACTGCAGTGTAGAGCTAAGAAATTTGGGGGAAAGTGTACTTTTGCTTTCATCTCTCCTATCTTCCCAGACATATTTTCATCTTGCATGCTATTAATGCATAGACGTAGCACCCTGTAGTCATTTTGAGTTAGTTTGTGCACCTCACTTGTTCTGGTCCTCATCTTTGTCAGTGCAGTTGTATGGCCTGCTTGAGTCCCAGGGAGGAAATGTTCTCTCCTGACCTTACCTGGTGATCCAGGAAAGGACTTGCACTTTCACACCTTCACTCTCTGTTTTCAGGAGGTGCTTCCAGCAGGAAAGGTAGGAAACCGAGGCTGGCAGCCACCCCTTTTCCACCTGGCTGAGCCCACAGCTGGAAATAGTCCTCCTGCTGTTTGGGGTGCAAAATGGGGGTTGTAGCAATTTAAAGCAGAAGAAGCTGTGAAATAACTGGTGGCATATGTAATTTTGGTTTATTTCATTTTGTCTGTGTTCTGTAAAGTTTTTTTGCTTTTTGATCTCATCATGTTTCATAAAGGCTTTCTATATTGTGGTTTTCTTTTAAATATTTAGGAGTTCCATGCCCGTCCTGAGTTCTTGTAATTATTAAAAAATTTATAACAGTCATTATAAGAAAGTTGTGAAGTGGGAGATGCGTCAGTTTCTATTTTCTAACAAGGGAAAACAAGATAAGTGACTTGTCAAATATGAAAGAGTAAGTAAAAAATAGAGATGATGGTAGGGGGCTACAAGTCAGAAGTTGCCCTATATATTATTCCTGAAGTATGTTTTCACCAAAAGCCAGCAAAGATATTTTACTTTGCGTGAGCAGGCAGGTAGTAAATTGTTCAGAGGTATATGCAACCAGAAGCATTGTGTTCAGCACCTTGAGCCTTGCTGTGTCTCCTGTTCTCTGGGGCTGCTAAAAAGTGGTAATGCAGCTACCGCTTCAAGCACAAATACTCCTGTGTGCTTTGCTGTGTTGTTTTGATTGCCAAAATCTATCTTCCTTGGAAGAATTCGTGGAACTAAGGCTGACCTATGTACTCATGTAAGATAATGCACTGAAAATTTAAGCTGGAAGTAAACAAATAAATGTTGTGTTTTCCTTTACAAACACAGGAGTTACAGCTTAGTGCATGAGGCATCAGGATTAGGATTTTGGAGGCTCATTCTTTCCTCATCTCTTCTGACCTGCACATTTACTTCAATAAATCTCTTGTGGGTCCCTGAATAGAGGTGTTGCAGAAAATTACAGATTATATGAGTATATCCAGGAAAATTCTCAGTGATTTAACTCAGGCATCCTCAGCAATATGTTGTGGCAGGACATCACCTGTTTTCCAGAGAACTCATTAACCAGACAGAGTGTTATGCTGCCAGAAAAGGCTTCAGTATTTTGTGAAGTACATGTACTTTCTCAGCTCTCTCTGCCTATCATTGTGTGTCTTATTTCCTAGCGACTGGGTGTTCCAGCAAGTGAATGTCTCTGGTCAGATGTTTCTGCAATGTCTGGGGCAGCAGGCTCCTATCTGTCAAATTTTGCATACTGTTANTATATACTATTATTTATAATACCTACAAGTGAGTTCACTGTTGGAGCTGCTCCTTGGAATCAATGGAGTTTTCTTCAGTGTAGCCCAGAAAGCTAGCCAGCCAAGAGGAGCTTCATTCAGCTGCCTGAGAATGCAAGTATCTCATGTTATTTGACATGACCCATGATGTCCTGTTGTTGTGGTTTAACACCAGCCAGCAGCCAAGCCCCATGCAGCAGCTCGCTCACTCCTAACCAGTGGGACTGCAGAGAGAATAGAAGGGGGAAGAGATATAAAACTTGTGGGTTGAGATAAAGATAACTTAATAGGGAAAGCAAAAACTGTGCACACAGGTGAAGGAAAACAAGGAATTGATTCTCTGTTTCCCTTGGGCAGACAGCCATCTCCAGCAGAGCAGGGCCCCNCCCGTCCTGAGTTCTTGTAATTATTAAAAAATTTATAACAGTCATTATAAGAAAGTTGTGAAGTGGGAGATGCGTCAGTTTCTATTTTCTAACAAGGGAAAACAAGATAAGTGACTTGTCAAATATGAAAGAGTAAGTAAAAAATAGAGATGATGGTAGGGGGCTACAAGTCAGAAGTTGCCCTATATATTATTCCTGAAGTATGTTTTCACCAAAAGCCAGCAAAGATATTTTACTTTGCGTGAGCAGGCAGGTAGTAAATTGTTCAGAGGTATATGCAACCAGAAGCATTGTGTTCAGCACCTTGAGCCTTGCTGTGTCTCCTGTTCTCTGGGGCTGCTAAAAAGTGGTAATGCAGCTACCGCTTCAAGCACAAATACTCCTGTGTGCTTTGCTGTGTTGTTTTGATTGCCAAAATCTATCTTCCTTGGAAGAATTCGTGGAACTAAGGCTGACCTATGTACTCATGTAAGATAATGCACTGAAAATTTAAGCTGGAAGTAAACAAATAAATGTTGTGTTTTCCTTTACAAACACAGGAGTTACAGCTTAGTGCATGAGGCATCAGGATTAGGATTTTGGAGGCTCATTCTTTCCTCATCTCTTCTGACCTGCACATTTACTTCAATAAATCTCTTGTGGGTCCCTGAATAGAGGTGTTGCAGAAAATTACAGATTATATGAGTATATCCAGGAAAATTCTCAGTGATTTAACTCAGGCATCCTCAGCAATATGTTGTGGCAGGACATCACCTGTTTTCCAGAGAACTCATTAACCAGACAGAGTGTTATGCTGCCAGAAAAGGCTTCAGTATTTTGTGAAGTACATGTACTTTCTCAGCTCTCTCTGCCTATCATTGTGTGTCTTATTTCCTAGCGACTGGGTGTTCCAGCAAGTGAATGTCTCTGGTCAGATGTTTCTGCAATGTCTGGGGCAGCAGGCTCCTATCTGTCAAATTTTGCATACTGTTACTGGGCTGAGCTAGGGAACAAGTGTAATGTGATTTCAGTGGCTGCAGCAATATCTCAGTTCTGACTTTGAAGACATCGCTGTCTGCTGCAGAGCAAGCTTAGGGATCAGCCTCCAGGCAAAGTAATATTCCTCAATGCACTTGACAAAATGAATAAAGGACTCAGTTATGATTAATGACTTTGACCCAAAGTTTCAAGTCCCTGCTCAAATTCAATCTTGTAAAGTTGGGTTCTTTTTTCTATTTCAAAATTGCTTAAAAGTGAACATTGTTCTTTTAGTGCTCTGTTTAATATCTTAGAAAATGCAAAATATGGATCTATGAACAGTCCTGCTCACATCACCAACGTTATATTGCAATTCTAACCTGAGAGACATTCAGTTTCAAATTAAGACTTAAATACAATTTTATTATTTTTATATATATCATTATTTTCANTCACACATGATGGTAACTTGGGAAGACATATGCTATCACTCCAAATATCCTCCTATCTTTTTCCCCCCACTTTTTATCCTGAACATGATGTCATATTGTTTGGAATACCTCTTTGGTCACTTGGGATCACCTGTCCCATCTGTGACTCCTGCCAGCCTCCCAAATATGCCCAAGTTCTTTGCCAGCATGGCATCAAAAAGCAGAAAAGGCCTTGGCTCTGTGTAAGCCCTGCTCAGCAATAACAGAAATATCTCTATATCATCAACTCTTTGTTCAGCAGAAATCCAAAACACAGACCTATACCAGCCACTGTGAAGAAAATTAACTCTATCCCAGCCAAAAGCAGCACACCTGCTTAACCTGAAGTAGCTCCTTTAGAAGAGGATTCAGAGTCATAGCAACTGCCTTTCTCAGTAAAACTTTGCTCGTGTTTTGAATCTGCAACAAGACCCACCCCATGGCTTCAGAGCAGAGCTACTTGGCCATTTTTCAGCAAAACAGATTTCTCAGAAGGCATATCTCTGCAACAAACGCAATTAAAACCTCCTACCACCAGCTCCATCAAAACATTCATGGGAAATGAGGCATTCAGACCTGGGCATCTGCCTCCTTCTTGGGTCTCCTGAACAACAGGCTAACCCTGACAGTCTTTTGAGGACAGTTCCTTTTTTTCGTAGTTTGCCTTATCTACAGGCATCCTGGCCACCTGTGCAGGGGCTGATCTGAAGATAAGATGGGACTTCCCAGTCTCTCTGTGTACCTGATTTTTTTTTAAGGTCTTTCCAGAAAATTTGCTTTCATAAGAAAAGAGATTTAGGATTTGGTACTTTCTGTGTATGTTTGCCAGCTGTCTCTGTTTCTGTTCTTTCAGTATCTTGTGCTCAGGGAAAACGTCTCTTTCCCCTGAATAGTCATGAATTATTCAGATTATAAAGCTCCTTTCCTTCCAAATTTTGATGCATTTTTATTGTGAAAATTGCTTTGTGTTCCTAATTCATCAAAGTTTCATCTTTTATTATATATTTATATCTTTGATTAAGGAATTGTTTCTCTGTGGCCACAACATTGTTGGGAGAAAGGCTTCACAATTTAACTGAGTCATTTCTGCTACTTCTTTCAAAGAAAAAATCTGAAGAATTTTATTATGGAGTGAATTTATTAAAGAATTCTCATTGCCACAAGTTGAGGATTGAAGAGAAATTAATTTGGTGGTGCTGACTGGGTACCTAGGGACAACTATATTCAATAAAATATCTCTTCCTGGTCTATTATTAAGGCAGAAATTGGATATAAATAACATAATAGCAAGCTACATATGAAAGAATAGAAGGAAAGAGAGAACAGAGATGGAAACCAGGGCTTTTGAGTGAAGGCAGAGATTGCTGAAAAGCTGTGCTGCCAATATACTCTGGCAGCTTTGGCTTCCTAGGGACCTGACAGTTAGTCCTGGCCACTGGTCTCACCAGGACATAAAGCCAGCTGCTGCAGCCTTATTGATCAAAGGTGGCTGAACACGTCCATACACCTGCGTCATGGTCTCCTTTCTAGCCTTTGTTTCCATACTCAGTATTCCAATGGATTACTTTTTGTCTGGAATTTTCAAAGCAACAATCATGTTAGGAGGTCTAGACAGTGCAGGTTACACAATGTACACTGAACGCACATAGCCCCTTGTCTTCACCTGGAGGCTGTGGCTCTACAGCAGCTGTTGTTATTTCACCCTCGACTTGCATCAGAAAGTAACCTGGTGTCTTCCCAGGACCTCTGGCTTTGAAATGATTCAGTGGTTCACAGGTCATAGTAATCAGTGCAACCTAGAACAGAGCTAATTTGCTTCTCACAAGCTTGTTTGCCTTAATATTCATGGGAACACAATTTCAGCTACTCTGTTTCTGAAATTTTTCTATTCCATGTTCTGTGTTTGCCTTTGTTCCCGAGAGTCAAGCCGCACATTGGGGATGACTGTGTCACCCCTCCACTAGCTGCCACCAAATAGATGAAAGGCTTTGCTATACCAAGTAACAGTAATTTCATGTTTTCTGTGTTGTTAAAGCCAATAGTGTATATGGATAGTACTGCTCAGATATCACAGATGATCATCTTTCCTGAAGGAAGACAGAAAAAGAAGACTCTGCATATACAGAGTCTTTCAGTACAGAAGTATGTTAGTAATATACCATAATTTAAAAAATATTACCAGAATAATTATCACTGAGAAAGGTAAAGGAAGATAGGCAAACACGCCTAAGTACTTATGCCCAGAAGATGGCCTGTTCAGTGCTTTCTGTGTTTTCCTAGCTGGAACCAGGGAAATTGTTCCCTGCTCCAGGAACAGCCTGATGGAACCTACTCATTTAAAAAAGCAAAGCCACGAAGCAAACACTATGAACACCTGTGGCAAAAAGAAAATCAAACCAAGAAACATCTGCAAGCTCATTTAACTCATCAGCTCAGGAGTAGATTTCCCACATGAACTGAAAAGTGCATGATTTAATGAATGGCACATTCATTAAATGGATAAGGTTATAAGCCCACTTTTGATGAGAGCTCCTACAGCAGTCTACCTAATGTTGCTGATGAGGGTTATTCCATCAATACTTGATGTATTTTGCAGCACAGATTATAGGGATAAAGAGGTTTTAACATGTTTTTTCTCAATATTAAGTGATCTTCCAGCTTACCAGGTAGTCCTGTGTGCATCTCTCTCTGTCTGACCCCTTGCTCATGTCTCTCAAAACTCAACTGTGGTGTCAGTGAATGATTCTGCCAGCTGCTCTCTGTCCTCTGTGTCCAACCTTTTCTCCTATAATCTCTCGAGATGGCAGAATCCTGAATGCATGAAATACAAATCAGGTACAATTTTCTGATTGAGTGGGATGAGGGGAAGCTATTCCAAAGTCATAAATCCCCTGATCCCATGGCTTGTATCAGTGCTGCTCTTTCAATCATGTGACAAACTCTTTTAGCCAGTACAAACAGAAGTATATGCGTGCTGTCCATTCAGTCTATTTGTCACAGTGCTTAAGACGCATAGAACAGTTGTCACTGTTTGCTGGTTGTTGCTGCAAGTGGTACTGAAAAAATGAAGGGATTACAGAGAAGGAATTATAGGAGCTTATTAATTTTTGTCATGTCCAGTTTTCTGTGGTTTCTGATAGACATTAACACACTGTCTACCCAGGACTCTGAGCTATGAATGCAGGTGAAGGTGTAAGTGGATGAGTACCTGGATTATCACAGAAAGTGCCACAAAGCCATCATGTATAACTGATGCAGGCATAGAATTTCTAAAGAGTTAAGCTGTTCCTCTTGTTTTAGACAAATGGAAGAGATGTAACATTTCATGGCAACATGGCTGTAGGAACTGCCTGTTGTCAGCTAACGCATGTTGCAAGACTTAGCACCTAGTCTGGACAAAATTATATGTCCCTTAAAATTGCATTAATCAAAATGCATGAACCAGCAAGTCCTAAAAAGGCAAAACTAAAATGCAAACCTTCTTAGCACTTGTCCCAGTTTTCCTAGAACATAATATTCCATTTCATACTGAGGGAAAATTATTCTTTGGCAATGAGTTATAATTGATGAATATTTAAGAAAAAAAAAATCAGAGTTTCTGTAAAAAGAAAAAGGCTTTTTCTTTGGGATTAGATAGTACCAAAATAATGTCATTTTATGCATGTAGACTACATTTTGCTTAAATAAGCTGGTCACTTGCTACCTTTTCTCTCCTTCCACAGCTTATACGTCTAACAGGCAAAGAAGTGTACTTTTAATCAGACCTTTATTTACTGTTGAAGACAAACGTATAGTTAACTGAAAAAGAAAGTAAAAGTTGTGATCAATACTATGACAAGCAAAGGGAAATACAGGTTCGGAATTTCATTAGGAAGAAGTTAAGCAGAAACCAGTTTTACTTGTATATTACAAAGGCATTGATTATAGTTCCTTGGCTACTAATAATATAACAGTTTGTAAACAAAAATCCAATTAAAAAAAATTCAGCACCAATAAGTTAGGAACTAAAGAGTGAAGAATCAGTGTGCAATTTATTGGCATCCCCTTTCTCTTAGGACAAATTCAGTCAATTAATGAACAAGATATTACTGATCCTGTATATACAAATTTTGTTTTAATGTTTATTAAGGCTTTTTTATACTGGCAATGTGTAGAGAATCCTCCCCTGTGATTTGAATTATATTTGTTATTACTTCCTGTCTACCTGGAACTCTTGGTATAATCCTTCTTGGAAGAGACTTTAAAATCCATCTAGTTCCAACCCCCCTGTCATGGGAAGAGACATCTTCCACTAGACCAGGTTGCTCAGAGCTTCATCCAACCTGGCCTTGACCACTTCAAGTGATGGCTAATTACTTAATGTAGTTTAGTTGGGATTTTTTCATTGTATGCTTGTATAGAGCATCGTGACAAACATCCTGGGGGTTTATAGGTCAAGATATTTGTCCACTGGCTGGTGATTTCTCTGGTCCTTTACCAGGTGCTCTCCTTCCTTCCACTGGCATCAAAGGGTGGGTCAGATGTGTTTCTTTGACAGTAGACTCCTGTTTGTGGCTGTTTTCTTTTCCAAGGGCTTTATGGTTCCTCCTCATCTTTTGATGACCTATCATGTGGTGAAAGAAAAGCTATGGAAAAGCTCTTCAAAGGAAAGTTGGCAACCAGGAGTGAGTCTGCCACTGCTGGAACAATTCATCCTGCTCCTTGTCCAGATACATTAATTGCTCCAGTGGTTGCAGCCTGTTGCCAGCTTCATCCTTCCCAAGAGGTCTTCAGGCACTGGTGCACAGACGGGATGTCTGCATGTGTCTGTGTGTCTTTGTTTGTTGCAGTTGATTTTTGGGCATGTAGTAGACCCAGCGCTTTCCCAGAAAGAGCCTCGACTGTGGATGTGCAGTGTGTGGTGTACAATTGCTGCCACAGTAGGCATGGACAAGATCCAGAGAAGGAATCGCAACAAGTAAAGACTTCCAGACTCTCAAAACAAATAGGTCAACCACCCAGCAGGAAGGTCAGGGCACTCCTGGTGCAGGGTTTCATTTTTACTTTCATTAAAACAGAAAACATGCCAAAACAAAGAAGAGATTATAAGGAAAGGGAAAATTAAAACTTTCATCATTAATTAAGCACTAAGAAGATGGAATAAGACAATTCATTAGTCATACACAAGCAACTCACTCTCTGTTGCACTGAAAATTTTGTTTTCCTTATCACATTTCCATAATATCTAGAATCCTAGCATCATAGAATGGCTTAGGCTGGAAGACATTTTAAAGACTATCTAATTCCAACCCCCCTGCCATGGGAAGAGACATCTTCCACTAGACCAAGCTGCTCAGAGCTTCATCCAGCCTCGCCTTGAACACTTCATGTGATGGCTAATTCCTTAATGTAGTGTAGTTGGGTTTTGTTCCTTGTATGTTTAGATAATTGCTTCTAGCAACAGGTGGCAGAAGCTAGATAGGAATTTTGCACAAAACTTTCAACTCAGCGTATCACATATGGTAGATGGGAGGAGCAAAGTAAATCATGTGAAAAGGTACACAAGCTGACCTTAATGGATGCTCAGTGTTACCGTGCTTATAAGTGACAGTGTGGGCATGTAAGCACTTTCAACTAATGCATAACTTTATTTATTTGATATTATTCTGAATAGAAGAGAATAGAATAGACTGTTTCAGTTGAAAGGGACCTACAACAGCAGTGACCAATTCATGACAGACCACATGTTAAAGCACGTCCTTGGAAGGCATTGTTCAAATACCTGTTCAAATGCCACTTGACAGGCTTGGGACACCAACCACCTCTCTAGGGAGCCAGCTCTAGGGTGTTTGACTACCCTCTTGGTATAGATCTCCTCTGGTGGGCACAGTCACCAGGGCATCTGGTGACTAACTTAACTGGCGTATCATCAAAAGTAAAAATCTTGAAAAATTCTGCATATCCCAGGAGAACCTTACCACTGAATCAGCAGAGGCAGCGTGGTATTTCTTATGCTGTAACAATATTCATACAGACCGGTCTCTGAGGCTGTAGAGAGCCTTGCTCATAAGAACATAACCACAGAAATTCCACCCACAGACAATTTTTCTAAAGCATTTTAGTGTTAAGCTGTTGTCATTAAGATTTGGGAGTCATGATATTGGTATTTATGCCTGTTTGTGCTGGAAAGCTGTTAAACTCAGGAACATAAAGTCCAGTGAAGCATCACATGAAGTAATGGTTTATCTGTGTCTACTTTTTTTTTAAGCAGGGCACAAGGGTATGTAAAAAATCTTTTGTTTTTTCTCTGTCATCCAGAATAAGTTGTATAAAATAGGAATGCTTATATTCATAATTGTTCTGCTACTTTACAATATCTAGATATTTTACAGTGATGTTCATAGTTGATCATTATATTAGCAACTCTGTGAGTAAAGAATTGTGCAGGCCCTTTATGTTATTTACATAATGTAATGGGTATGAATAACAGTATTTTCCTTTGGATGAAGAAAGGTGAAGTAGTAGTAGAGTATTGAACCAAGGTAAATGAGCATTTTTAAGTGATTTTAGACAGAATATCATAATACAATCATTTTCTAAAAAAACAAGCAACAAAAACTTCTAATTACTTAGATTTATTAGTTTTTATAAGGCACTGAATAACCTATTCACGATTGTCTCATTCATCAAGTGAGTTCTTCAGGAAAAAACTTCCTGTCAGGTGCTGCAGCTCTGAGCAGCATCAGTACTGTTAATGCCTCAGATAATGACTGCAAGGGTTGCAAATTGATATATTATTACCTAGCAGGCATTGATCATAATAATATCACTGATAAAGGCAAAGCATATCAAATATTGTGTTTTAAATATGTCCTTTCATTTGAATAAAAATGCCATGGAAATAATTTCAGTGATATCTGTGAGATCCTTCTGAATGCAGAATGTAAAATTTTTGCAAATACTCGGGATGAAAGGAGCTATCACTCTAAGCTATTCACTTATTAATTTTCATTTAATATTCATGGTATATCAGACATTATAGATTGCTCACCATTTTACTATATGAAAGAACAGAACCCTGATAACTATGCCGTGTCTAAAAGATACTTCCATTATTTACCTGCTTGATTGGACTGAACTGCAGAATCTTAATTTGCTGTCATGGTTTCCATGATCCTTTGCTCATGTCACATTGTTGTTACAATGAACATATTGCATGTACAACAGAGCCTTCATCTTCTTAAGGCAGACCACAGACTCTTTCATCCTTGCAAAATGAATAATTAAACCAGGATTTTAATATTTGTGCTTGCTTTTGGGTTTATTAGCTCTACTGTGAAAGCTAAATCAATTATTTTGTAGCCTCAATCTGACTAACTCTTGAAAAAAGAGACTGGAGTTTTCCTGTTCTGGCTTTAAGCTATCTTAAAATAGCACTGTTGAAGAAATGGACTCTGCCAATTGAGTACGTGGCTTTCTTTTTATTACAAGCTTCAGGTTTGCATAAGGACCAGGAGTGTAAAGCAAAGTTAGGGAAGATGTTTGTCACTGATAAGGTTCTATAGTGGTAATATGATTCTTCTGCTGTACCCGCCTCACTTAAATTTGGTTTGTTTTGGGGTTTTTTGGGTTTGTTTCTGCAGACCCCAGAGGAAGGAGCCTCTACAACCATCTATGCAGCAGTATCGCCCGAGGTGGAGGGAGCTGGTGGCTGCTACCTTTACAACGAGGAAAGGACAAAGTCAGCTGACGTAGCATATGATGAAGAGCTGCAGAGAAGGCTCTGGACAGAAAGCTGTAAGATGGTTGGGATTCCTGAAGAAGCCAGCAGGCTTCCCTAGAAGAAGTCACTTTCAGCTGGGCAAATGAAATGCATTGAAAAGCATCTTAGGTGAATTCTTGCAGCCTGAGTCATCATCCTGGAAATCACTGTTCTGTTCCAAAGGCAAACGTGAACAGCTCTGTTCTTCACTTGAATCCCTAATCTGCTAGGGTGTGGGGGAAATATTCCCACAGAAAGGTGTAGTGGTTGGTTTTAAATCTAACCATCAGTTTTGTAAATCATTCTGTTTCAGTCTGTGATTAAAATACAATCTTTAAACATGTGCAGAGATGAGTTTTCATTGTTTTGTTCAACAAAAATAATGCTTGAGTATGTTGTGCTGGGAGGTTTTGAACATAAATCACCTTTGTACATATAAGTTACTCTTTTAAATCATTTTTAAAAGTTGCAGCTTTATTTCCTTAAGCTTCATTAATCTTTAAGACACTTAAATGTTCTAATGCAGAAATTTGGCATTCATGATCATGATGTTGTTTCTATCTCAAGGTTAGTTTTATATGTCAGCTTTTATCCGGAGGTATTAACTGAAGGTCAGAACAACAACAAAAAGCAAATAAATACGGTCTTCTTCAAACAGGATATTGAATTCACTTGTTTCCAGCTTAAGTTCATCTCTCCTATAAAGGTGAGGAAAGGATCAAACATCATAATGGCAACACTGGCTTTAGCACAGGATGCAATCGGCCTATTGTCTTGTCAGTGGGCTAAGATTACTTGTCCTTTTTTCTCCTGAACCCCTGTAATGTTGCAGTTCCATTCATTTTCTTTGACAAGGAGAATCACTCGTGTACTGTTGCATGAAGAATCACCTCCTTTTGTTGGTTTTGATCCTTGTTCATATTAGTTTCAGAACTAGAGTTCATGGTTTGGAAGAGACAAAAAATTAATGCCAGCCCACTTTTTCCTCTTTCTGGAGATGTACGATGCATCCTCACTAAACTTCGTCTTTGCAATTTTTAAGAGTATCCCCTGCCTACTCAACCAACTTACATAGGAGCAAGAGGGTATTTTCCCTTTCATTGTGTATGTCTTCCCTAAAATTTCCTAGCAGCTGTTCTATTTTTAATTTCATTTGACTGTCTCTGAGTGTGGAGCTGATATATTCTATGAAGCTATTTTCAGCAAACACTAGGGTTTTCCCCCTCAGTGGGATAGCAGTCGGTTCAGATACTATCGTTTTTGAACACACTTCAGTTGTGTACATTTCAGGGAACTCTACCTATGTCTACCAAAGAGAATCTTTAAGAATGATGTTCACATTCATGGAGTAAAAAACAAAACAGACATTGGGCAGTATAAAGATAGCCTGAATTTATACAGGCCCAAATAACTAGAAGAAAAAAAAAAAAAAAAAGATCAAAGATAGAAATATTTTGATGGAAATGGTGGTAAACCATGAGAATAATTTGCAGAGAAACTTCCCTGGACAGTTTAAGTCATGACTGTAAGTCTCACAAAAACATCTGGAAGTGTCTGGGGAAACCTTACAGCAGCCTGAGGGTACTTATAGGGGCATGTTGTCCAGATGGGGAGGGGCTTGGGCAGCGTAGTGAGAGAATGAGATGCAACGGTTCGAAACTGGAAGGGAGGAGATTTAAGTTAAATGTTAGGAAGAAATACTTCGCTGTCAGGGTGCTGAAACACTGGAACAGGTTGTCCACAGTAACTGTGGATGTCCCATCCCTGGAAGTGTTCAAGATCAGGTTGGATGGAGCTTTGTCTAGTGGAAGATGTCCCTGGCCATGTCAGGGGAGTTGGAAACAGATGGTCTTCAAGGTCCATTCTGATCCAAATCATTCTGTGATTCTTTGACCTCTTCTTAGTGAGTCTTTCCAAGCATGGGATCTGTGTCTAGGGAGTTTGAGGCCTTATTCTTAATGGAGTAAGGTCTACCCTGCTCCCATCTTGTTGATTTTAGATGCCATCTAAAAAATCCACACAATCTTATAAATCTCCTTGCAGTTCCTTTTTTCAAGATACACAGGGAAAGAGACTAATAGATAGGCATAAAGCTTATATTCATTTTGAAGAGCTGGAAATCACTCCATGACAGAACCAAGTGCAAACACAGTGTTGTGCTCTCAATTGCAATAGACTAGAAACAATAGGAACGTGTTCCTATGCACTGAACCCTGGACTAATATCCCTTTTGGGCTTTTTAGCTCAAACTTGGTACTTCACTCCAAATGACCTTATCTGCAGCCTTTGATTCAGAGGAAGATCACATCTAAGTGAAACTAAGCATGCTCATATGTCCTGAGTCTAGGGACAAGAGGCACTGACAAAAAAAAAAAAAAAATGAACAAAGGAAAGCATCTGGGAACAAAACTAATAAACAAATTGAGGGAGAGCATATTTCCTGTCTGAATTAAGCCATGCATGATCTATTTTTAGCTTCTTAGTGTTAGTATATACAAGGGTTAGCAGCATGAGATTTATCACTCAGTCACTATAGCACTTTCTCTGTATGACTGGCTGACGTTTTTTTGATAAGTGAATGTAGTGCCTGTGAAATGTGCCAGACTGACACTCCGAGAATTAAATTCCTCTGTTTATTCACGGATCATGCACAGGATGCAGCAAGCCTGCTAGACAGCCAACATTTTGATGTTGCCATAGCATTCCCATGGAACATCCTTGCTGCTAGAATTGTGTCCAGGATTACTCAAACTAGTTGGGATGAGATTACCATCAGTTTTAACTCTCTCAAAGCTCCACAATATATACACAACCAGTTTCAAATGGCATAGGTATAAGTGAATTCGTAAGCAGTAAAGAGAGCACACTTTCAGTGTAAACGAAACCAATTTATTAACTGTCTCAGTCCAATTAAATCTGGTTTACATACTGAAAACACGGTTTGTGAGAACCAAGAACACAGATGTGGCTGAGTGAGGGGGAAAAAAGTGTCCTAAAGCCAGGGATTTCTAGAGCATTGCAGTTCATGAAAATACGGTTGAGCTAGTTGCAAAACTATTACCTCAGGAACTAAAAGCACAGAACTGTGTCAGCTTTGCAGTGTCACATAAGCACGTGAGCTTATCTGGAGCAAAACCCGGTATTGTTATAAAGTACTCCCAGTGTGAATGAGAATAATTGTGATACTGCTGCAAAAATCCAAAATAATTCTTAATAATATCTATCTAGGGAAAAATATATATGAAACATATAAAAAGATGACAGTGATTTTACTTTTGCACAGATAAATGGTTAGAGCTGATTTAATTTCACATTTTAAGGTCATGGGATTTCTAGAGATCTCAGCAAGGCTATATTTCACTTCACTGAATACATGGCTGAGAGGTGGCTTTTTAGCAAGTACATAGGTAGAGAAAAAAATACCTGAGACCTCTCTAACATTGCCAAGAAAGGCCAAACAAGCCCCAGTAATGGTAAATTGAAGGTAAACAAATTAATGTCCCAACATGAAAGCAGATCCTCTCTGAGAGTGATTTCATATCGGAACACATAGATCCGATATCTGAAGATAATTAAAATATGCCTCCGAAATGACACCTGGCAAATAAGCCAGGTAGGCTCCTAAGAAAAGTAGGTCAGTTGCAGTGAAGTCGTACCTAGATTCTCCCTCACGTCCATAATGGCAGCACTTATTTTGATTAGTATGAGAGTGGCCCATTGCTCACAACTTCTAAAATGGATATTTCCCTGCCAGTACCCCACCCAGGCTAATATTTAGTTCAGAAATCAAAATCTCTCTACCTTGGCACAAAAAGGCACACAAAATCTATTGTCCAGTTCAAGTCTGAGACAAACAGAAGCATCCGCTAAGTACCAAGGTGATCTGAACCTACTGCTTTTGGTAGCAGAATGAAATCATGTCAAACCAAATTTTTTTTCCTCTTCAAAAAGGATTAAAAATTTAAAAGTAGAAAAAAAAAATCTCTAAAAAAGGACCAAAGAAAGATGACTCCTGTTATGAAGGATAGTTCAAATAAATATAGATCTTACAGGAGTGAATGCATCTTATGAGAATGAATGCAGTTGTCTGGGAATTTGATAAGGCAATGTTATTTAAACAATGAACTTGCACAGGAAATAAATTACTTTCTGACAAAAGAGCTCTAAGGTTCTTAGTAAAAGACATCCTCACTAATTAACTATTTTATTTGTCAACTGTAGGGAAATTATTTATAAAGTGAAAAGGTAAGTCCTATAATTTGTGTGTGAATACACTGTTATTTGCACATAATGAAGTAGCTACATTCTTGCTTCCAGTTCAATACTAACTTTAAGAGCTGGATATGGAGCCACAGCCACACTTCCAAAATGATATTTTATAAATATTTAGACTTCATAGTTGACTATTTACATTACTATCAATTACTTTAGTACATAGTGAGAATTGATATTGTAGAAACAAAGGACTTTTTTATTTAATATCAGGTTTGCTGCCGCCTCTTCCAAATGCACAGTAGTGCACAGTAATTTGTTATTAAATCTAAATATAACAATATGTGGCAGATATTTAAATACTCACCCTATATAAATTTTCTACATTCAGGCTCTTGTTCAGTTGCGGTGTTAGGCTGCCCTGGCTCCTTCTATGACATGGTTTCTGCTTCAGCTGCCACCATGGAAAGGCAAAAATCAGATTCCAGTAAAGTTAAGATGAAATCTGTCACAGATAAGATAGAACTCCCATGATTTTAAGAGGGTAAAGGCTGAGTGTACTGACCCATCTGCAATAACTGAGGAAGTCAGTGCAAAACATATGTTGTACATCAGGCCAGGCAAGACGGGTAAACCACAAACAATCCTTTGAAGGTAATTTTGTTCTTTTTTAAAACAAATGTACTGTGCTTTGGCAAGCTACTGTGGCAACACTGAAGGAAGATAACAGGAAGAAAACAGACCAGTGGCCAAGAGTGCTGTTTCCAAATACATATAGTTACTGGCTTCCATACTGTACCCATCAACCCATGTTGTCTTCTCTCCCTTTGGAAATGGACCTTGGCCAAGAACTCCTTTCACACTGTCAATCAAGAAGAGTCAAAATATAGCACTGACTCATTTATTTAGACAAACTGTCTAGATTGAAACCGATCACTTTAAAATACAAGATTTCCTAATCTCAGAAAAGAAAAAGTAAAAAAAGAGACAAAACCCAGGCTATGGCACTTTTGAGTGATATTAAACCTGGTCACCTCTTCACAGTCAGAATGCAAGACACATTAAGATGGTAAGCAGCCTTATGTCCTTTCCAAAGAATACAGATCAACAAACATTTCTTTACCCTCTATCTTGGCATTGCCTGAACTCTCAAAATTAGCTCAAGTAACATCACTGTTTGCAAACAAGCAGATCAATTTAATCTATCACTTATCTTCCCTGTTTTGAAAATAGAAACAAAATTCATTTCAGCTTGCCTACATTTATGGAACTGATTATATAGTCCACATTGATCTGCATATATTGAAGATATGTGCTGTAGTTCAGGCTTTTTTAACAATACTGAAGGAAAAGAATAAATTCCTTTTAAGATGCACAGGATAGCTAAGGACCAAATCCTGCTTTTTTTTTTTTTTTCCTCTGGGAAAACTTTCACTGACAATGATGTCGGTTCTTTACAAGGAAAGAAAAACCATGCTCAAAAAAGTTAACGTGAAACATTTGCACAGAACTTTTCTCTTTACATTGCACAGCTCTGCTGAAGTTAATGAGACATCCCAGAATCACTGTACAAAGACACCTAATTGCAGAAGTAGCTATAAACACCTTGTATCTTTTAAATTGGATAATGCCTCAGAACATTATCTCTGAAGTAAAAGATACTTCATGCTTCTACTATATTATTTTAATATATTAAAACCCTCTCTATGTCTCAAAGAAACTAGTCTAAAAAATGTGCAGCCTAAAAATTCCACTGATACGGTGTATTGAGAAGAGAGAGTAGCATTTATCTCATTTAAAATAATCTAAAAGCAGGATAGATGGTCTAAGTCTATGAGTTAGGCTCCAGCTGAGTTAGGCTCCATCTATGGTCGGTGAGTGTAACACTCCTACGGGACAATTCCTCTGGCCGCTATTTGAGTGGCAAATGAGTCATGATGCCATCTCTTGGCTGTCCAGAGAGGGAAAACAGACTAGTAGCCTGAGGTAAATGTCCAGTACCACAGAATTACAGAATCAATTAGGTAGGAAAAGACATTTGAGATCATCAGATCCAACCTATAACCCAGCACCACCCTATCAACTAGACCATGGCACTGAGTGCCACGTCCAGCCTTTTCTTATACACCTCCAAGTATGGTGACTGCACCACCTCCCTGGGCAGCCCGTTCCCATATCCAACCACCCTTTCTGTGAAGAACTTGTTCCCAGTGTTCAACCTGATCCTCCCCTAGCACAGCTTGAGGCCATTACCTGTTCTCCTGTCTCAGGTTGCCTGGGAGAAGAGGCTGACCCCTGCCTGGCTACAGCCTCCTTTCAGGTGGTTCTAGAGGGGGATAAGGTCACCCCTGAGCCTCCTCTTCTCCAGGCTGAACAACCCCAGCTCTCTCTGCCACTCCTCATAGGACTTGTATGAGCTCTTGTTGACTCAGCCAACTCTCCATGCACTGCCTGAGAACAAAGATTTATTTTGTTTTCTGGTATTTTTCTGTCTTGCCCCAACTCCTCCCTCTCCCGCTCCCCCCTTCTCCTGCCCCCCCACGGGCCTAGTTTCTTAGCTCAAAAGGCACCATAGCTAATTTACAGTAAGTTTGATGTTCTGCACAGCAAAGATCATGTAACCCTGATCTGAACTGGCTGGATCATCTCTTCAAGATTGTTGTCAGCCCAAGTTTAAAATTTTCCAGTGAAACAGAGCACCTTAGATATGTTCTTTCCAGCCACAAGATGTTTTCAGCTTAAAAAACCTGAGCTTCATTTCACTTTTGAATCAGAGTAGCTTTTCAGCTCCCAGCTATTTGATGTAGTTACACTTTTATCTGCTGGGCTGAAGAACCCATGTTCTGATCCTGGTGGAGATGGACAGGCAGTGAAGGAGGCATCTCTTGGCATATAAACTAGCTTGATCAAGCTCTTTGAATCTTCCATTGGAAGTCATGTTTTACATCTTGCAACCATCTTCTTATCTCTTTGTGAATCGTGTATGACTTTTCAACTTTCCTCCTGTTTTTGAGATTTTAGCAGCTCATTTTGATATACACTGGTAATATAGCCTCACTAGTCAGCTTATTTTTCCTGTTCCTATGCCCAAGACCATATGGACCTCCTTCCCTGAAGCATCATACCAGAACTCACATTTGGAGATTCTAAAAGCCTTTTTTCAGATACATGAAGCCTTATCCTGTAAATACAGCCCACTTGATTTGTTTCTAGATGCATGATCTAATAGAACTCTAAATGCTTATTTTATTGTGATTTATTTCCACAATTAAAGCCCTAAATCTGCAATAAAGAGCACTTAAGAAAATTCTGGAGCTGTGGAGTCAGGAGATGCAACAGAGACTGAGAATCAGAGCACTGGCATCATGAAAACATGCCCTAGTTCAGCAGCTGAAGTCATAGATAAAACAGTGTGCAGTGACTTGCTTTATCCGGAGTATAACAAATTTCACCAAATCAGTAGGTTCCATTGCTTTAGAAATTATTTCTGTTATTTATCACTCTGACAGGATCTCCCAGAAGATGTCTCTCTCTCATCCCAGACAGAACTAGCAGGATAAATGCATATTGCTCTGCACCTCTGAAGCAAAGAGATCCCCCAGCAATTACAAAGTACTTCAGCACGGTGCTGGAGCTTTGGCAACTTGGCTACAAACATTGGCTCTAACGGTGATTTAGAAAAGCAGATTAGACTCAGAGACTTTTTTTCATAACCTCTGTTTTCCTCTTATATATGACTTCTCTTTATGGCCCTCTGTAAAGGTGGGGGGCTTCTCCCAGAGTTGATGGAAACAAGTTTTGTTTTACGCAGCCACTTGGCAGAGCAGTTGTGATTGCAGTATTGTAACTCCCTCTTGCCCTACTGGATCTGGACACTGAATTCAAGCTGCAAATTCATAGCTTCTCCGCTTATTATGAGGAGAAGCATTGCCATCTGTTTTATGGAACTCTAAACCACATTTCATGCCACGTTTACTTGATACGCAATTGCTGCTACATTTATCACCCAATGTCTTGTAGAGCAGAAACCATTTTACCACCAGCTCATTGTTTGAAATACTGAAAAGTACAATTCTCATCCTGTGCCTGAACAAAAACCCAAGATGCAGGTATTTCCTGCAGAACACAGGTTCTGAATGATTTCTTTTGGCAAATTGAAGCTGTGTAATCCAAAGGTTTAACTTAGATAACATTGAAAAGGCAATGATAATATTAAAATCATAAAATACTCAATATTCCAAATTTTACTCAAGTTTGAAGTGATCTGGGTAAATATGACTGTGTTTGTCATATTTTGTTTAGATCGTGCAGCATTTTGCCATGAAGTTGTTTCTTAAACAAGCTCAGAGAAAAGGCCTTTAGTGAAAGGCATGTCTTTCATTCTGCTCTGAAAATTAAATTCTGTATCTTTGGCAATTGTACTTAGAAGAAATTTTCCTTTTGACAATGATGACTTGATGACTCAAACTATAGGAGAGTATTCATTGCATAGAAATTTTTCTTCCACATGACACTACTGGGGTTCATGAAGATCCAGAAAGAAGGATACAATATATATGCTTGATTTTTCATCTCCTCTCCCTCCACTTGTTTCATGTCTGATGGCTGCATGAAAACAGAAGAAGGAAATTAGCAGCAATTTTCTTCCATTGGAAAAGAGAAGAAATAAAAAAGCAGTTATCCAAATCTTAATCAGACTAAGTACTTCATATACCTGATGTGTTCACTGGGACTTTTCTAGGTTGGCTATCAGAAAAAAAATTCAAATTGGAAAGAATTGTCAAACAGGCTGCCCAGGCTGTGTCATCGTTCCTGGAGGTATTTAAAAGGCTTGTAGATGTGGCACACAGAAACATGGTTTAGTGGTGGACTTGGCAGTGTTAGGTTTGTGGTTGGATAAACTTGTAGGTCTTATTCAACAGAAGTGGTTCTGTGATTCTATTTCTTAATTTTGATTATGATCTTGAAGAGTACCTCTCAGGGTAAGAGCAATAGGGAAATTTGGTCCTATATGCTAAGGGTATGGCTTCTCTTAACACTAATTTTAGCTTCTGTGCTACTTTACCTTTGTTTCACCATAGCTAGTAATATGAAGTGGCTGCTGTTCTCAGTACAGCTGAAAAGGTCAAATGCTGGGTGTTGCTCTTTTTTGAAATATGAACCTCTTAATTCAGTGACGAATTCATGCAGAATCATTCAATTCTTTTTTCAAAGGCTTTGAGGTCTGGAGACAGCACCACAGTAATCTAAGCAACAGCTTTTGAACTTGGATATCTGCAAAGTAGTTTTATTAATGTTTTGATCCTACAAATACCTTTCTATCCTGCATTCTTGTAAAGCCAGTGGAAAGATCTGGGGAAGAGGTTAGACTGAATTTGTAATTTTTTCCTTTCCATGATGTTCCATAAGCCTACATGACCTAATTGCCCTGAGAGTAGATGTTTTGGGACATTGCACTTGCAAAGCGCATTAGTATAAAAGCGTGTGCTTGCGCATATTCTAATAAGTACATTAATTTTAAGCACGTGCTCAGATTTTTGCATGTGCTTTATGACTTGGTGCTACAGTGTGTTAAGCTACAAATGTGGGACAGGTGACAAAAAGGGTTTGAAATCACACCTCAGTAGGTATAATACACAGTAGGAGTTAGAGGGCCAATTTTTCTCAGAAATAAAGACCAAGACAATTGGTCTCAATGCTTGGAAGTTTTTTTCATAAACACCAATGCTAAGCAAAATATAAGTTTGAACCTTAAGCCTTTCAGTTCAATCTGTTTCAGTCAGAAAATCATTGTCTGCATAATCTCCAGAGAAAAACAATATAGACATTAAAATATATTTCAGAAATAGAGAACTAAAACTAGTGCTCTATTGCTGAACAAATAGTCATACCATAAATTCAAACCATACATCAAAGCTTGCTAAAGACAAGAAGTACAGGGTTTTTATATACAGTACTACAAAACAACTCAAACTCCTGCCCTTCTTTACAGGAACTTAAACTGGAGTAGTAACTGTATGCCAGCATGAAATGGTTTACTTCATGAATGGAAAATAAATTCAGAACCACTTGGTTTTCATATATTCAAACCAGTTGATTTGCTGAATACTGATGAACACTTGTACTTCCTCCTATTTTTCTTGTGTCCTCTTTCATTTTTAATAAATCTTTTGTTAGTCAGATGTGATAAAAAGCTTTAGATCAATTCTCATGAGGTGAAATCCAAAACTTTGGGGAAAACTAAGAAAGATTGATTTGTTTGGTTTCTAAAAACGTAACCACATTGCCAAGAGCCTCCAGCTGGTAGGAGAGAAAAAATGTCTCTCCCGATTGCAAATTGCCAATTCTAAAATGGCACAGCAGCAGCTTTCCACCCTGACTACCTGCAGCTGGCCTGCTTTCCACCTTCTCTCTGCCAGGCAAAATAATAGCTGCCTCTTGCCATCTCTTCCATCCACCTCCCCAAAAATACACATCAAATTATGAAACACGGTTAAAAATTGTGTATTTGAGATGAGCCTGTATTATAGCTGCAGGGATCACAAACAGGAGTGAGATGAAGTACACATTTTTCTCCAGACCAGCTGGTATGGCTGTGGGGAGAAACAGTCAGGCTTGCAGCTCATAAAACCTTCTATGGGCCTAAAAAAAATACAATTACTGATCTTGAGACTAATTCTTCTCAGTTTAACTTCATTATGTTAATCAATGAAAAAGCTTACTGACAGCTATGGGCCTGAAGAAATCTTCTTAGCAAAAGGAATGCAGAGCTTTCAATCTCAGGGAATGGGGACAGTTGTGCAGAGGAAACCAAGGAGCAGGACAAATTTTTATGGGATTTAAGTGGTCTGAATGTTGCTGGAGATGAAACAAAAACTAAGAAAACTGCTCTGTAGGTATGACAAAAAATTGGTGAGTCTAGTGGATTGAGATGTGTGTAAGGTAGTGTTCAAATTGTCTTAGTAAAAATGAAAGTAAGCTCAAGCTTAAAATAAATTTGGGCTGAGATGATGCTCCAGACAACCGGAAGCAGCAGGGCTGGCGCCTCCCTGCTGCAGGTGAGTGCGTGTTCAGGAGGCTGCAGAGCTTCAGACTTACTGCTTTGCTTTCCTCCTGTATTTGTGTTGTTCTGCAGCCTGGCAGAACTTCAGCACTGGCTGTGAAAGAGGAGCCCACCTGCCCAGAACAGCTAATCCTTTGCTGTTTGTGCTGTGCTCCTGGAAAGAGGGAGATTAATTGGAAAAATGAGAAAAGAGGGGGAACTCACTCCCCTAGCACTGAAGAGGTGGTGAGCTTGGTAATTTATGAACAAAACAGTCCCAGTGCTTGTTGTGGGGATCCAAACCCTACAAGAGAATCTTAGGAGAGTTCAGAATATAGTTCAGACTGTAGAAGATTTAAGCATGGATGTGCCTAATTCCTGGGTAAAAGAGTTCATATAGGAGCATCAACTATCAAGATGGAGAAGGTCCTTGTCATGCACATTAGCAGATTTCTGGGTGCCTAAGGTGAGACATGGAGCCTTCTAATGAGTTAGACTGCTCCTAAATTTAGGCAAGTCCTGAGCAGGAATATTTTTGGTGGGATATTTTGATATTATGATGCTCATCCCTGTCTTATGTAAGAGGTTTTGGTTTGTTGGGTGGTTAGTTTGTTTTCACTGGAGCATAGTGCTAGAGCAGCCAGATCTGAGCAATTTTGCTTGCTGGCAGGAAAGCAGCACAGGGCAGTGCGTGGTAGTGGGCTGAAGGGTATCTGTCTGCCCAGGGCACCAAAATCCTCCCTGTTCAGAACATGAAAAGGAACTGCAGGAGACAGAAGGACCAATCAGACACAAAAGAAACATCATTGGCAAAAAAAATGAAATGAAAACGAAAGCCAAACTGTTGCAAGGGATGGCCATTACACTCTTTCTCTGTGTGTTCTCACCCTCTTTCCTCCAAAAGAATATGGGTAATGGCAAACAGCATCTGTGTCAGGTGAGACCCAGATGGTAGGTGTGTAAGCACATCCCAGCTGCACTGGGTACAGGAATGACTCTTTGAAACAGCCCAGTGCCTGTTTCTCTATAGAGAAACTCTAGCGCTCATCTGTAAACACCATGAGGAAAAGGAATATTTATAAAAGACAGGGGTGGTGGCACAAAGACCAATAATTCAGTGATGGATAAATAAGCCTGAACAGCAGTAGAAATTTTCTTATGATCTGGAGTTTTGTCCCAGGAATAGTCTTAATAGGATTAGGGGAATTAAAGAAATTTAAATATTTTTAAACCTGGAGTCCCATCAGAGCAGAGGTGGCTAAATACACCGCAGTGGACCTGAGCTTGATGACATGAGTGGCTTCTTGCAAACCTCAGTTCCTGGACATATTTAACATCACACTTTCTGGAGTGCACTTTGCTTTCTGGTGAATGCTGGTTACTTGTGAGGGATTTTTAGGAATGAGACCTGGACAAGCCTTTCACTAGCAAAGATTTCTTGCACTGTCTAGAATTGCAACAGAAAGGAGAAATTAACAAGACTCATATTAGAAATGTAATTCAGAAAGCAATAAAGACTTTGGCTTTAAAACACATTAGAGGCTTGTGCTGTAGCTCAGCACCCAAATATAGTAAGGGAACAGAGGAATCCCCTACTTTTACTTTGGAGATTCCTCTCTTTCCAAGGGAACTTGGCCTCTAGCATGTTACAAGGGTGCTCTTGACCTGAGAGTCTTGTCTTTCTCTGTGGTGATTTTCAGTCCTCATACCTGTAAACAACCCATAAACAGTTAAGTTGTAAGTGTCTGAATTAGCCATCTCAGAGCAGGAGGAGAGGGGGGGAATGGGGGTGGGGAGTAGGGTCTGTTAACATTTGGGTTTAGCTGCTTTTGAATTCACACCCTGTTTTTGAGTGCTTTAAATCCATGTCTACATAATACATAATACAGGGTTTTGACATATTCTGACCACATCATAGGTGATTCTTTTGGGACTAGAAGGTCCCCAGAAGCCCTATGTGATGTTGTGAAAGCCTGGTGCTCTCTATTCCAAGAAGCTGGAAACATCCTGTGGTTAAACTCTTTCAGCTTTCCTGCTGACTCAGTCACAGAGTTCAGAGAAATTTTATTGGCTAATTTTATATAAAAAGGGCCTCTTCCCCTCCCATACTTCCCAAGTAGATTATTCTCCTGATGTTATGTTCTCAGATATGACTGATGAGGTGCAGATAGCACTGAGCACTCTGTGCTGCCAGCAGGGACTCTGGAAAGCCGGGGCTGGCAGGGCGCTTCTCATGTCCCTGCTCATCTTCTGCGGATGTACAAGGATGAGGGTGGTGAGTGATGGCTGTTTGTCAGCACAGATCATATGAGTTCCGATGAGATTATCATTTTTTGGTATAGCCTTTGCCTTTTAAACTTTTGCTATGAATGGAAATAGGACAAAAAAAACCATGTCTGTGGGTATAAAGGGTAGAGATTACCAGCTCAAAAATCGACTAATACACAGGAATTTGGGTCATTCCTAACAGTAGACAAAATGGATGGGATTTGAGAGAAGGAAAAATAGAGCAACATTTTTATTTAAAGGCTTTACTTATATTTCTGAATTATATGTGAATGCAGAAAGACTAGGAGATGCTCTCACTGCAACCAAGTTACTTTTCCAGTGTGGGAACTGTGGCAGAGTTGAGAGACTTTGCTCTCCTGTGGTGCCCCAGTACTGTTTCAGGGCCAGAGATGAAGCTCTGAAACATAAATGCTTCAAAGAAAGATGGTATTATGTTCAGATGTGAGGTGTTCAAACCAATCCAACTTTGAGAGGGGCTTTGCTGTTTTAAAAGGAATGTAGGAACTGTGGGAGAAAAAAAAAATCTGAGAAAGCCAGAGGATACAAGTGAAAAACAGTAGAATGAAGAGATTAAACTTCAAAAAGTCTGTATGACAAGAAATATTAGTTCCCCTCACCCAGCTTGCTTCTAAATTCCAGGGTCTTAGTGAAACTGGCCTCTGAACTCCAGCAACTTCATTGCTCACCACAGAGTCAGTGGAGACTGAGAGGAGTCTTTGCAGCTCCCCAGAGGGAGATCTTGTCTGGCTGTGTTAGGTAGCTGTAGCTCACCAAGGGTAAATTGGAATAGGAAAGAGGGAAAAGACAGAGCAGAAAACAAAAGCAAAAAATAAGTATGCTGGCCAAGGAACAAACATGAGGTTGGACAGCAATTTCTAAGAAAAGGTGAGATAAAGAAATATGAATGATGCAATCTATGAAGGAAAAAGTAAATTGCCAGGGGTAAAACAGACTATGGAGAAGACAACTGAAGGAGAAAAGATAAAATAATCCTAGCTAAGCACTTTGAAGAAAATAGAGTATACAAACAGAAACCTTCTGTTTGTCTCAAAAGGCTTGCTTCAGACAGGCAGCAGCCTGGACAGCAATACCTTTTGCTTATCACTATTTTACTGCAAAAGAGTGAGAAGCTCTAAATATTCCTGATGTCCTGTTTATTTTGGAAGTAAATCTTCACAAGTTCTGTTTGCTTGATGCACTTTTAAATTGCTGCCCTGATCTTAGCATAAAATCCGAAACAGGGAACTGAAGCAAACATTCTCTCCATCTGTGCTTCTGAAACTGAAAGAAAAAGTGAAGCTTCAGTTACTAACAGACATTTAACTAAAAATGGTGAAACAAACTACAGCTCAGTGCTGTGTTAGTTGGGTCTTTTTCTCAAATTTCAGTTCTAGTTCAAAATTGTAATCCCAAGATCCTCTCCTCCAATTTGCTACCACATTGCTTCACCAAAATAGCTTAAAAGTTCCTCAGCTAGCTTTAATTATGTCTCTGCCCACATTCTGCTCTTAAGCAAACTTGGTGTTTTCTTCTTGCTTGGCTCAGGTTGAAACCCCTGAGCCTGGGAAAGGAGCTTTTCTCTGAGGAGTTAAATAGGCTGCAAGCTCTATGATAAGAGGAGACAAGTGGCACACAATTCACTTTTAAAAGCACCTATTTCTATGTGGCAGACTGAAGCCTTCTGAGGTCCAGGTCAGATACCCAGCTTTTAGGCTGAATGAATCTCCCTCTGGGTGTTCCTGCCAAGGAGGCAGGAAGGCAGGCTCAGAGCAGAACTGGTGTGACTCCACATGCCTAGGAAGTGAGTGGCTTTCTGAGAAGTACCAGACTGCTCAGAGAGGCTTGGAGATACCTTAGCCTGGGATTGACAAAGCCAAGCAAGGTTTCCTGGAGTCATAATTCACGCTTCTTTGAGCAGAGCGTTGGACCAGGTGGCTTGTAGAGATCCTTTCCACTTGGAAGGTCTCACCAAGACTTTGTAGTCCAAATGTCTCTGCAGAGTACCCTGATGGCAAACTTTGTCCTTTTTGAAGAAAAAGGAGGGCAGGGAAGGGCAGGGGAGGGGAGGAGTTCTGTGGGTCAGGAAAACATGGCTTGGAGTCCAGTCATCTTCATTTGGCCATAACGTAGGAGCAAGGAAGGGAAAAGTATGCTAAAACCAGTCAAAATATAGCCCATGAGTCTTAAACTTTTTGTTAATCATATGACAGGAGATCTGTCCTGACTAACCTGTAGTCTAGGTGAGACAGTAGTGTCCAGGATCTAAGGACTCCAGGATTTAAAAAAAAAGATCAGCTTTGCACTTGAACCACCACAGAAATCTAGCAGTGTGCCTTTTTCATCCTTTTCTATGTGAAGGGTAACAGCATTTAACATTTATGACAGTCTTCTGGGCTGCCTATCTGTAATAGAGACGTCTCAATGCAGAGCTGAATAAGGTACTGAGAAAATGAGACTTAAAGTTTCATTAATGCAGACTATTAGACAGCTCCTGACTCAAACAATCCCTCCCTTTTAATTCCCTTTGTAAGGGACCAAATTTTGACCATAACAGAGACTTATTCAAAGGCCTGGGTTCAGCTGTGGAGAACCAAGAGCCTCAAAATTGACTGTGAGGCACCAGGGTCTTTGACCAGACCAGGGCCTGGGATTCTGACTTCCATGTTTTCCATCCAAAACCAGAGCTCCACCTCAGAGATTTCTGTTATTTTTTTCCTCATGGAAGGTGCCTCAGTGCCAATTGATCCCATCCTGCTCCTTTCTTCCATATATGACCTTTCCATAGTATTGCAGTGCAATCTATAGGGTGTGTGTGTGACCATAAGCAAGCGCACATTTGAATCTTGTGCTGCAGGATGGAAAAATTGTAAGAAAAAGGAAAATAAATTAAGGACATAAAGTCTTATAAATTTTATGAGTAGAATCAAATCCTTCCTCTTCGGCAACAAGGGCAAAACCCAATTTCTTCAGAAAGGATCTCTGATGATTAAAACATTGTTGGCAGTACAGCCACAGAGGCTAATTATGGATTCCCTTTTGCAGTTTTCGCTGATGTCTCAGGTAGTTGGCTGGCATCATGGAAAAACTGTTGTGTTCTAGATGAGGAAGTGGAAAAAAGGTTTAAGTCTAGAGTCATACCTGTCTTATCAATTTATAACAGTAAATCCTATCATGGAAGTAGATGGAAGTGGATGAACATATACCAGTTCATAATCTGTTACTGTGATAGTATGTTTTTATGGTATGTAAAATACAGGGAAGATACATACAAAATAACACAAAACATGTATGGTTCTTGAATAGTAAATGTCTGTGATTGCCCCACAGGGGGTTCTAGATATCTGCAAGCTTATCCTTTTTTTTTCCTTCTCAAAATCATGAAAAGTGTTTGTAAATGACATAAAAATATGCAGTTATCTTCCCTATAGACATACTGATTTGGAAGGAAGATATCTATGGCACATTCCAGGCTATGTGTTAACTATTCTTTGTGTAAAATACAATGGTTCCTTCTTCCCCCACAGAAAGATCAATGCTCAAAAATGCTTTATGTTCTATTACTGCCATGTGTGACAGTAATGCATTCTATTCTGAAGCTCTTTAAAAAAGTGTATTGCTATATTGCCTCTCAATTATGAACTGATAGCACAGACATAAGGAAGGAGGAGACTGGATAAAATACGTGTCCACAAGGATAGCATTCATGCATAGCAACAATAGGTTTGTGAAAGAGCTGAGCTGCTTTAAAGGTCCCAGCTCATGAGAATAGCATTCAGCCTTTGAGAAACAGTGGTCTATTCAGGGTTTCTTTTCTAAACTTTTTTCCCTCTTTATGCATGTTCCCAAACACACTGATTTTGCCTCTGAAATAAAACACATGGAGGGCATAGGGGGGTCTTTCATTGCCGGAAAAAAAGGCTGAACACCTATCTCTGTGTGGATGCCAAACAAGGACAGCCATGTCTGTATTCCAGTCATGTCTCCTTATTGTTTGTGCTGTCCTGCCCATTACCAGAGAACGGGAAACTGCTTAGGGGTATGTAATTCTGTTTAAAAGTCTGTCACTATGAATTACCAAGGGGAAAAGGCAAATCACAGGGTAGCACAGCAGTACTTTGGTGCCAAAAAAATCCTAGACCTTTGCAGTGTCAGGAAATAATTTGCAGTGAATACCCAAGTTCCTCTTTATAATTTTCTTGAGGCTAGAAACATGCTAATATCTTCTATTTAGAGAATACTGCATATTAAAGGCAGATCTGTAAAGAGAAGACGGCACTTCCAATTTCTATCACTGCCAAATTTTAGTCCTTATAACATACACATAAATAAGTGCCTTGCATTTGGCATGATCAGGTCCACCTGACCTGAGTAAGATTTCCTCCAGTGACACAAGAACTGTATTTGCAGTTTGTTTGCCTCAACCTTTTTTTTTCATCCTTGTTCAAAAGTTGCCTAACTATGTTGTCTTCAAGAAACAGGATGTTTATAATATAAAAGCAGATGAGCCTGGGGTACTTTGGGATACTGTAGGTCATATTTAAAATAACTTTCACATGAAATTATTCAGCAGAAATGGTAGCGTGGAGTGAGTCAGTGGTTCAGATATGCTCTAGTGCAGTTAAGCACGAGAATAATTTATTATTGGTCTTTTTGGAATTGTCATTAATCCCTGAAATGAAATCAATTCTGCTTTTATTTTCAGAAGTTTTACTCAGGAAGGTTGTCCCTGTGGAAAAGATCAGCAGAAAGCCAATGCATCAATGAAATTTTATGCTAATCCTCAGAAGAGGGTAGGAGAGGGGTAGAGGTCAAGAATACAAAGTAAGGAATATACCTTATGATGATCTATGCGCAACAGCAGATTTCATTTCTACAGAGGCCTTAGAAGGGGAAAAAGACCCAAACAACAACCTCCCTCTTTCATTAACTGAATAATGATTAGAACTAAAACTCAATTCAATTCCAGCCAGTAGACAGAATGTCCAGAAAATGGCAATGCCAACAGTCTATTCAGACAGACAGACTTGGCGAAGAACCACACGTTCTTTATGGCCATTAGATTCCTTAAACATTTGTAAAATAAGATTCAAACTCATTGCAGAGAAATTTGGGATTTTTGGTTTGTTGTTTTTTTTTTTTTTTAGATAAAGTGAGCAATGGTGACAGAGCCACCACCCATTTGCAAGTGTCACAATGTCACTTAAAACCAGAATCTCCCATTTGAAGCAAACTGATGTGACATCATGTGAATGATTTTTTAGAAACAGACGGAATGGACAATAATTTGCTTATTTATTGTTTTTAAGTGTAAGTGTTTAATATGAAGGAATTTCTTTGCCTCCAAGTGACTGCTTGCTGTTAATATTCAACAGAACCTAAATTGGATTGATGTTAAACTATTAGATTTGCCAGTGAAAGGATTTCCCTTGAACTGCCCTACGAGGAGTCTGTCAAAAGACTCATGTTTTGTCCTTCTTATATCCTTTCCGTCCAACCCCAACTTATTTTATTGTCAGATTTATAAATTAAGCAACTTTGTCCCAAAGAATGCAGAGCCTGACTGAATAGGGCTCTGATTAGTGGGCTGTGCCAGGGCTTACTGTTACAGCATAAAGTAATTAAACTAATTAAAAAAATATCTGCTTCTTACACTATTTCAACAGGAAAAAAGGAAAAAAGGCAAAAAATTGTCTTCCTAAAAATTGTAAAAAAAAATTTCAAAATCCTTGAAATTACCATATTTAATTCCCTTAATTATTTTTAAACTATTTCATTTTTTTCCATCCAAAAAGGGAATTTTTTTCTTCATGCTTAGGTGAGTGAAAGAAGGTGGGGATTTTGTGTGTCTTTTTTTAATAGTTTTTTTCAAATTACCCTTCTTGTGATTTTTCATGTTTTTACGTGTTTCAGACTTCGAATGTTGCATTCTTGAAGAATCATAGCATACCCTGAGCTGGAAGGATCCACAAGCATAATCAAAGTTTCAATCCCACTCTCTTCAAAAAGAATAAAAAATGAATAAGGAAAAAACTGAAAAAACTTGAATATGTTTTAAAGTTTGAGTTTTTAAAAACAGAAACAAAAACAAATTATATATTGTTAAAAAAAAAAAGGATATTTTAAAATAACCTGTGTTTCAAATGCACTTACAGGAGTGAAATATCCTTCAGCAATCCCTCTCAATTAACATTTGCTATACCTGACAGGATCTGGGAATGTTCTTTTACTCTTCAGGTGTTTACAACAATCACTTGATTTCATAACTATGACTTTTCTACCTAAATTCAATTTTCCGTTTTAGTTGCTCTAATAATTTATATAAATCTGCAACTTTACAGTTTTCAGTGAAATCAATACTATGCACAACAGCTAAACATCTCTATCAGCTCTTTGATGGGCACTTCTAATAGTGTTTTATGTTTTGACATGCTTTAATATATCCAATATCCAAAATGCTTTTGCAGGGCTGGTTCAAACTAAGAAGCTTTATAAACTACTTTATAAGAAGCTTGTGTAAATTTGAAAAACATTAGACAGAAGAAAGGCTGAAAGAGAAAACTATATTTTGATTTGTGTCTTGAAAAAAATAATTCCAGGCCTCTGAAAGCAGAAATTATTCAGCATCTCAGAAACAGGCTGCAGCACTTGGAGAAAAGCACAAGATTGCAGTCTAACCATAAAGTACCATTGTACTTTTTTCTGCATTTGTTGCCATCAAAATGGGTAAAATAAATTAATTTAGCATTAATCAAGAGAATAAGCTAGATAATGAAGTAAATTGCTCCCATACCTCATAGAGATGTTGCTACGGTATTTCATGTGATGCGGAAGTCTCTGGCTGACCAGTGAGAGACTGCGGCGTTCTGGGTGGTTGCAAACTGCAGAGAGCCCTTTGCTTTCTAGGGTCTATTCTGCGGGGCAAGGATGTGTTTCTGCTCTGTGTTGCATCACACAGTCAGGAAAAGAGGGTGCCTCTGTCCAGGTGGGCAAGGAAGGTCATCCCTTGTGGGTCTGCTGCTGGACACCCCATTGGGGGCTGGTTTGGTGCTCTCAGCAAGGCAGGGAGGGCACAGCACAGCAGCTGAATTTGCATGGGGAAGGTTTTGCCATGCACTCCCTGTGAACCATGAAAGCAAGCTGGGATATCTAACAGGAGCATAGCGGGGAAGGCATATAACAGGGGACGACAGAAACTGAAGGCAATGAAATATTTCACTTATGCACCTTTCTCCCATCTCTTAAGTACAATCCCATGGCTTCCCAAAAATATATAGAAAAGAAGCTGCTCTGGCCCTCTGGGATATCTTCAACTTTGGGGATATGGGAAACTGGAGAACAGTGTGTTCAGGTGCTGTCATTGCTAGACTCCTGAGTGAGAGGCAACCATTGTCACTGTCCTTATCCAGCCTTTCACAGAGTCAGCTAGATGTCAACCAGTGCCCTTTCTTCTCTTGAGACCCTTCCCTCAAACTCCCAGTATTCAAAGAGACTGATGAGCAGTAGAGGACACAAACACCTGGTTCCTCAATGATGCCCACCTCAGCATGGCAGGGAAGCACCAGTGTCCAGGAGAGAAGCCTGTCCCTTCCCTCTGCTCCTGGTAAGCAATTACAAATCTGCTTCTTCAGACCTTGTTGGAAGCTGTGATAGTATCACAGGCAGGCAAGGGCTTCTAGGCCTCTTTCCTGGCCCAGCAGAAGAGGTATTTATTTCGTTTCCCTGCAGGGCACAGAAAGGATAAATCACCTTTTCTATTTACACCATTCCCCTGGCCTGATGCTCAGTTGCCTGTACAATCCTGGGTTGCCTGAGCAATCCCATGTTGCCTGTTCAAATTTCCCCCAGTTGTCTACACAACCAGCTACAACTACAGTTAAGGAAACAGTCTGGTTGCTCTGGAATTTTTACAAGACTAAATATGTCCATCGAGACAGGCTCTTTAACTACAGTCATTTTACATTTAATCATCATGTTTAAATATCTTTAAGCCACCCATGTGCACAGATTTTTCGTTACATTTTCAATGGACTAATAACCACTCTGAGCCTGTGCCCTACTTGTGCACATTTTGCCAACCTAAAATGCCAACTGGCACTACTTGGTCATTTTCAAATGCAAAGGCAGATGTCCGCTCTTGTAGGCAACATGGCCAGGAAGGTTTTTTGTTGTTCTTGTCTTTTTTCTTTTTTTCTTTTTTTATTTTTTTTCCCCCAGGGTTTGTGTGCATAATTGTCCTTTTCACTGATACAGGAGTATTTTTCTGAAATGAAGTTTGGCTTCCTGGCTCTCATGAGCTCTCTTTCATAAGAGAGCAAAGGGGGATTCCTCATTAAAGGAATCTATAGCCTGTACAGCTATAGAAGAAAGATGCTGATATTCAATTTTCACTTTTTTGTTTGTTTTGCCAGAAGGAATATTTTTTGTTCATTTTCAGGCATCAAAGAAGATTGTACTGAGTGCTCTGTGTGTGATTGACCATTTTTACATTATTTAATTGGCATTTTATTGATAGATATAGAACATATTTATTCTTTCTATCTGAAAAAACCTTTAACAATTGCTCCAAGAGATCCTTTTCTGTAAAACACCTTGTCATGTCTGAGCTCAGCATCACCAGTTTGTTGCACTGTCAACATTAGACAGCTCTGGGCTCTTGGGAAGCCTGACGAATGTGAGACCTTTCACTACAACAGTAGGAAGGGGACTGTCATTAGAGAATTCACGTCTGCTGGAGCAGCCTGTGGATCGTCCTCCCGCTAAATTGCATGGAAGGAATGAGGCTTCCCTGTCCTGTGATACCAGCTCCTGAGACGCATTCCTGTTGCCACGTACTCCCCCTCCTCCTCCCCATCAACTTTGTGCTTTTTTCCCACTGGCTTTTTATTGCCACTATTTCATGGCTTCTCCCCTCTGACTGTGAGTCCTTTGCCCACAAACACAGGGTGCATCTTCTCACAGCTTGAGTCAGACCATAACTAGGATTTAATGCTATGTATACTTCATACAACATACAAACACAGTGACGCAGGTCGTCTCACACACACACAAACACACACTTACACTTTGATCAGAAGGTATGAACTAAAACTAAGTTATTTGAAAAGTCTGACTCCATTTTACAGTATTACTACAAAGGCCAGAGATTGGGGGAGAAGGTTGACACCTCTCCCCATCCCATTGGTCAGGACAACTGTCCATCAGCTGTCCATATCTCTAAGAACAGGAATGTAAACTACTTGAAGTTATGATAAACATTTGCTGGTGTTTACAGACCAGACCATGAGAAAGAACCGAAAACATGAAACTGTGAAACAGAAGAGAAGGCTGAAAAAGTCAGGGCGACAACACAGATATATGTTTATTTGTCATATGACCTTGACATAGGCAAAATAAACCAAAGGGCCTGAAGGGACCTTTTTCTGTAGCCATTAATCTTCCATTTTACTTATCCTCTCCCATCCATTATAAGCAAACATGAATTATAAACTTTGGGACAGAGTGCTTCATTTTATTTGCCTTTTGGCAACAAAAATTATCTGCATGAGGAATGAATAAATAATAATTACATTTTTTATTATAAGAGTGAGCAATGGAGGATTTTTATTTTTATTTGGAATACAAATAGTCAGGTGAAAAAAACCCATCCTTTGCTTTCTGTAATGGCTCTGGAGAACTCCTTCAGGGTTAATTTCAAATTATGGGAACCTCTATTAGAAGGTGTTTTTCCTTACCTCTTCAAGGTAAAAGATTATTGTCATAAAAGAATCACTCCTCTGCAATTAGAAAAACATGTTTTAAAGAATAAACATCTATTTTAAAAAATCGTGGTTTTAGTGAAATTGAAGATAAGTTAATCATCTTGTCTTTTCTGTCTTTCCTGCCCTATTCTAAGAACTTCATCTCCCTCTAGATTACTAACAAGACAAGAGTTAGACATGAGATAATTTACCACGTCATTTATTTACACATTTTAATGAAGGAAAGATCATAGAAGCATAACAGGGCTGAAGTTATTGTCAGTTGGGTTGGGAAATGTATATAAATTCCAGGAATGACTTAGTCAGTACTGACACTATTTTAATTTTAAATGGAAATTATGCATCTAACAAGTCATATCTTGTGTTCTCACAGCTGTTGCTCTGCAAAGCAAGAATCCTAGAGGGCATAATGGAGATCTCATGAAACATGCTTCTCAGACCTCAAATCTGATGTGTTATTCTCCTCCACTTTTAACTGCACTGCTGCACTAGTGAAAAAAAAATAAAACCAGGTATTTTAACATGCCTTTGATATCTAATTTTCTTATTTTGCAATCAAATAGCATGGAACATTAACTTGATTCATATCAAATCATTGGAAGTGTCATTGATGGAACAAATTAAGCCTGGTGGCAACTGAAGATTGTGCAGCTCCTTTCTCACAGACACATTCTGCCATGCCCCCATGGTGGGATGGAAAGAGGAATTGGAGAAATAGGTAAACCCATGGGTTGAGATAAGAATAGTTTCATCATGGAGATAAAACGAAAATGTTACTTCTACTACAAGTAGTAATATAATTGTAACAAAACATGCAACAAAAAGAGAGAGGAATGAAACCTGAGAAAAACAAGTGCTGGCTGCCTGCTGACCAATGCCCAAACTGTCCTTGAGCAGTGATTGGCAGCTCCCAACAACTCCCCCCAATTTATATTCTGAGCATGAGATTCTATGGTGTGGAATATCCCCTTGACTAGTTTGGGTCAGCAGACATGCTCTTGAATATCTGGGCAATGAAAAGTCTACAGATACGAGCAAGTGAGAAAGCTTTAGAGAGTTTATTGCTAATTGATTTGGTACTTCTGCTCTCCCGTGCATAGTGCTAAAACAATGTGTGTTTAATGAGGGTAGTTTTTAAGTCTCTGGTGTAAAGTAGCTCCCTTTCAGCTTTTCTCCCATCCTTTTGACTCCCCCAGGGACCTTCTTCTGTGACAGGTGACAAGTTCATGGTGAGATAAGATATAAATGAAACCTTAGTATTATTCTGTACTTAGTTGACAAGTAATTCCGTGTATTCTGTTTTCCCTATAAGGGGACAAGGATTAATTAATCTTCTTTTCCATTTTCTCAGTTAGAATTTCTATTTTCTTATTAGTGGCCAAATAAAAACTTCAGCATTTTATAGTTATTCACTTGGGGAAGGAAGCTATGAAGATAAGGAAAACGTGTTATAGTTACTTAAGTTAAATTCTATGAGATCAGCAGAAATACTGATGCTTGCTCTTTCATTTCTGCAGTGGCAAAGTTCAAGTTTAAAAAGAACAAATGTAGGTCTTCCTTGATACTTGTGATTTATCATTTCATATATGCCCTGAAGTTATCTGTCTGAATCTTCACAGCCTTGACACTAAATCCTTTCCATGACCTGCATTTACTTTCCCATATTCATCATATTCATTTTATGACATTATTTCTTTGTTAAACCTGAAAATTCTCATCCTTCTCTTGCCCCATTTATCACAGCAACATTTGGAGCCCAGATCATGGGGGGTCTGAAATCTTCATTATCTATCATATCAAATACTTTTCCAAAACTGAGGCCATGCTACTCAAAATTACATCTTGGGAAATGTAGGCTTTTTTGGTTTGTATGTGGTGTTTTGGCGGGG
>WBMY01015141.1:82102-138132 GCA_013397315.1 Donacobius atricapilla
GGGGGGTTTGTTGTTTTGTTTTTTTTTCTCCCTTGGCATGGCAGAAAATTCTGTAAAGTGCCTTCACTGTCCATATGCAAGTTTCCTCTCAAACCTTACCTCAATTGAAATGCCAAAAGTCTGATGGTTGGACAGCTGGCATGTTGTAAACACGGTTTTTCATTACCTACCAGACTGAATCTTATAACAGAATCATAAAATGTTGTGGGTTGGAAGGGTCCTTAAAGTTCATCTAATTCCAAGCCCCCTACGATGGGCAAGGACATCTTTCACTAGCCCATGTTGCTCAAAGCCATATCCAGCCTGGTTTTGGACACTTCCAGGGATGTGGCATCTGCATTTCCTTTGGGCAACATATTGCTGTGGTCTCACTGCCCTCATGGTAAAGAATTTCTTCCTAATATCTCACCTAAACCTACCAAAGAATGTTCTGAATTCTCCCCAAAGCCTTCTCTTACCCAGTCTGTACAATACCAGTGCTCTCAACCTGACTTTCTATGAGAGGTGCTCCAGCCCTCTGATCATCTTTGTGACCTTCCTCAGGACTTACTCCAAGAGGTCCATCTTCTTCTTACGCTGGGGGCTCCAGAGATGAATGAAGCACTCCAGGCAGTGTTTCATGAGAGAAGAGTAAAAGGGGAGGACCCCCTCCCTTGCTGTGCTGGTTACAATGCTTTTGGTGCAGCCCAAGACAGGATTAGTCCAGCAGTATCTTATCCTGGTAGAAATATCTGACTGAAGCAAACTGCAACAGTATAAAAGAAGTGCCTGGAGCCTTTAAAACAGATACATTGCTTCTTTTATGAAGTTATTTACCCTTGTTGAAACGGGTGACATTCAACTCTCTATCAAAGCATTGTTCAATTTCTAAAATGCTGGTATTGATAAATCTAGTGCCATCATCAGAAAGATGTTATACACTACTAAAAATTTCCAATGTTTTCATTATTGTAGATAGCATAGTTTTCTTTTAACAGTCTGCAACTTCCTCATGAGGGGAGGAGGAGGGGCAGGCACTGATCTCTTCTCTGTGGTGACTGGTGACAGGACCTGAGGGAATGACCTGAAGTTGCATCAGGGGAGGTTTAGGTTACATTTTAAGGAAAGGTTCTTCACCCAGATGGTGGCTGGGCACTGCAACAGGCTCCCCAGGGAAGTGATCGCAGCACCAGCCTGACAGAGCTCAGGAAGAGTGTGGACAGTGCTCTCAGGCACATGATGAGACTCTTGGGGATGGTGCTATGCAGGGCCAGCCAGGAGTTGGATTCAATGATCTCTGTGGGTCTCTTTCAACTTGGCATGTTCTGTGCTTCTGTGTTTATTCCTTCCGTGAGCATCAGACATTTCATTAGTGAACTATCATTTGACAAATATTTTCCTTATTGGTGTTGCAAGCAGATCATGGTTAATGCAGAGAGAAAAGCCTGTGGTTACAGACGGAAGCAATGCACAGGTTTTATGGGGTTTAGTAGATTATTAAGATGTGACGGTTTGAAAGTCTGAGAAATGAATTAAGCAGATGGAAGTACAGCCTGAAAGCACAGCTATAGCCAGGGGCCTTCATAAGTGTAGCTATCACAAATATACGTGGCTCTGAAGAGCAGGTACCATTAATGGTCAGCAATGAAGTTAAAGAATCAATTAGTATTTTTTATTTCAGTTATTTATTAGCAGTAGTATTATTTATTTCAGTTATTTTATGTATAATATTAGATCATTTAGGACAAATCTAATGAACTAGACAAAACATGTTCATCTATATTCTGTAGAAATTAAACAAATTTGGGTAAAGAAATAATTGTAGTAGAAGCCAATGAACAAAATAACCTCAGCATTTGAAGTTAGTGTTCTGAGCAGAAGCAGAAATTCCTTCATGGCAAATAAGCATTCCTGTGCATCCTGTTCCCAAACCTTCAGCTGTCACTGTCCTCAGCCTCTAAGGCTGGCTCTGTGATGTTTTCCAGCTCTGTGCTCGCAGCAGCTCATCAGGCAGCTATGCTCGAGCTGCCAGCTAAAACTCTGCTATTTCAGTAATTTGTCAGAAAATTTTTGTTACATTTTTGCCTTAGTTCAACTTTTCTAAAGAAACAACAAATGTGGGTGACATATCCTTGGGCAAAAAAGTACAGTCAGTCCCTGGGCAAGCGCCCTGTGTAACTTTGCTTTTACAGGTGGCCTCTACCACATCTGCCCAATCCCTGACCACACCAGAGCCTGCCTATCCATCTTGCTTTGAGTAGGAAGGACTCGCAACCGCTTTGGCCAAAGTATCAGAACCTGCAGTCAGTTTTTAGGCAAAATTTTAAGGGCAGATGAGCAATACACTCCTTTGGTTGTCTCTACAGCCCCTTGTGATAGATTTGGCAATTAGAGCTGGGTGATAAAGCTTTGATGACAAGCAAAGGAAATGCTGACTTGTTCAAGCTTCTGATGGGAACATATGGTTGCAATTAAATGTTTTCAAAAGGATTCCTCAGGGCAGAATGGACGTCTGGTAACTGTGACAAATAGTTAGGGCACTTGAGGTAAGAAAACTGGTGGGTGCAAGGTGCTGATGGCACTATACACAGAGCAGCATGATCACTCTCTGTCTAAGACTCACAGAACTTTTAAGGGCACAGTAATTTGTCAGTGATTTCTATCAATGCTTTTCTAATGCATAAACTGGTTTCTAGAGCTCTAACTTTCTGTGTCAGTTTGCCAAAGTTTTTTATACTATTGAGAGTTATTTTGTCTTTGATCTTTCCTGGTTTCTCAGAAGAGACCATTTTAAGCATGCCCCTTTATGCTTCCACCTCTTTAATACATTGTGAAGAGTAGCTTTTATTTCAGCAGCTCAGAAATGTTCTTCTCTGCATAATCATTCCTATGCTAAATAATCCCCACCAAAGCAAGAGGCAGAGAATTATGTGGAATAACTAGCTCCTAAGCAGCTTCTTCCCCACTGGAGTGCCGGCCGCCACATCCAAATTAAAACAAATGCTGCAAATATTCACAGCAAAGGGAAAGGAGACAATAACAGGCAGTGGGCAGGGAGGGATAGGAAACACTGTCTGACCTTAAACAGGCAGAATATCCAACTCCAAAATCGGCATCTCTTTACCATATCAAGATCAATCAACAGAAATTAATGAGAGACATGCCCATGACCCCTTGTTGATTTCAGTTGTGTCTTTGATGCCTGATGTATGTGCAAACTTGATTGTGCTGAGCTTAGCCATCACCAAAGGCAAGCTGAGCACAACAGGTAGCACAACAATAGCCTCAAGAAGTGTGCAGCTGCCTTTTTCTGTACTGTAATATCAGTATGAGTATTCGAGAGGTGGTGCCTAATTTCCAAGATGTCCACTCTTAGCAGAGCCAGAAGAGATGATTAATCAGAAACAGGAAAGGGAGCTAATCCTACAAATTTTAGAAAACATTTCAAGAGGTTATGAATGGATTGATGCTGCTGGACGTCTGACCCTTTCATTTATAATCATCACTTTATCACATACTCCTTTTGCCTGCCGAACAAGGACTTTTGAGGTCACACAGTAACACAGTCTTATTTATAACTATATTTGACTTGTCGCAGAATCGGTGTTTTCATAGTCCTGCTTTGTCACAGTTCTTTGAAGTGTAATGCCTCATTGAAGTATATATTCTGTTGCTATGCCTTGAGCTATTGTGTTTAATAGGCTTTCTGGTGGCTTTTTAAAAACATTAAACATATATAAGGTTTAAGAAGATTCAAAGGCCAGCAAGACAGTATGCACATCCAACCCCTACAAGGCTCACCATGAGAGGATGAAACAACTTCAAAGCTTCCAAACACAGAATTCAAAAGGCTCAAGAAGCTTTTGCTCAAAACCAAACTTGTGATCAAGCAGTTTTCGCGAGTTTTCCAATGCAGGGTGATATCCACAAGTGTGGTTATTGTGATATTTTTAGTCTGTCATATTTCTCTGGAACTTGTTTGTAGTTTTTTTACCCCTGACTGTATGTACATTAGTGCTTCTTTACACTTAAAAGCTAAATTACATTTAAACAAATTATGAGTTCGAAGCACAGTTATTGCATCTGAATTATGCCATAGGTGGCTGCTGTTCCAGAATGGCTAAGTTGCTCCTCCTCAGCTGGAAGCTGGACCAAGCCCAGTTTAGTGTAAGTCACTCTGGAAGATATGAGTATTTTCATGGGAGCCACAATTCCCATTTTTTTGCATAGAAGTACACTTGAATGTGTACTGTCAGGCAAAGAGAAATTATATTCTTTTCTATTAGAGAAACCAACAGAACAGTGACGGCTCTTATTTTCTCTTTAAGATGAGCTATGAAAGATCAGTGAATGGGAGAGAATTCTGCCCCATTGTTTAGGTCCCTAACTGAGGTCCCTTATCTGTCACAGTCACACAATTAATGAGGTGTGGAAGACACCTTTGCATTTCTCCAGAGATGGCTCAAGCCTGTGTCATTTAGTGTTCCTCTACTGCATAGAGAACTCAGTTGCCTCCAGAGGTTGTTCTGGTCTATTGGACTTGAGTGATGTCCTCAGAGAGTTTCTAAGAACCTGTAGAAAATATTGACTGCACCCATATGTCAGCATTTGTTCTGCCATGGTCTGAGACAGAGGGGAAAATAATGTGAAACAAGAATAAGAGTGAGAGCGTGTGTGTGTGTGTCTGTGTCTCTGTGTGTTGGTTTTTCTTGTTTCTTTTCTTCTTTGCTTGTGGAGTTTTTCATGAACAAACCATGGGTGTCACAGCACATGTCCTGAAGTGAATCAGAACTGTACTGCTGTGACAGGCAACCACCCGTACTGGGTGCTCTGCTCCTTCCCGTGAGAACTGCTAGTACTCCATCCTTTATGGTCAAATATATGCACCTTCAAATGTGTTGGGTCTGCAATCACATCTTGTGTCCAGCCTTAACCACTCAGCAAGCATCTCTGATTTATTTGTTTGTTTTTCCTCTGGGACTCCAAAAATGCTTTGTGAATGTAAAACCCCATGTTCATGGTGGATTGGTTTCTGCTGTTTCATAGCATAAAGAAGGAAGTATTAACTGAATTAAGCTCTTCTGTCGTTTAGCAATCCTGGAAATAATTACTTTTTTGAAACTCACACAGGAACACATATGAAAGCTCTACAAAGGCACTATGGAGCTTCATAGGATCCATTGGAGTTACTGCAATATACAATCAGAAATTAACTGTCAAAAATCAAAAGGTGCAAGGAAGATTACATTTCCTCTATTACATTTCTGTCAAAAATATAATTTCTTGATATTTTCCTAATTTCTTCATCTTATGACAGATGATACTTGATCAAAAAAGATATTTTGGTGATTTTTAAGGTTTAGGTGTCATAACTACATCTTTCAGATATCCCAGCTGGGAAAAAGAAAAACACTGTGGATAGCGGGGAACAGGATATTGGATGGGAATCACATAAAAATTGGGCTCAAATTATTTCATCCTTCAAGTATTTTTGGTGGTTTTCCATTTGGTTTGTTTCAGGGTTATATTGTTTGGTTGTTTGGTTGGTTTGTTTTCACCAATAAAGGCCAAACATCTGGGAGATGCAAAGTCCAACTAAATGGTGTTTGCAAATTTATAGGTGTGAAAATAATCTGCCATCAAGAGGAACACATTTGTAACTGGTGGCTGAGCGCTCCAATTTACATTTCTGTGCTTTCCTCAAACTATTTCCACTGAGTAATCAAGACCATCTCAGTATTATTGATCTCTAACTTTAAAAAACCCCAACAACAAAACACAAACCACAACAGACCCTTATGTAACTCTTCTGTTTTCTTTCCTTTTTGTTTCTCTTGCTATCCAATTTCTCATCTACCATTATGCATTCTAATGCTGCTGAGTTTAAACACTGAAGTACCTGAGTCTCTTGACAAAACATTTTCTCACAGAAACCCAAGTATTTATAAAATGGGCTGATGTGTCGAAACAAATGTACTGGTAAGAGCGTGTTGGTTGTGGTGTGTTTTGAGTAGAGCAGAGGTACAATTTAATGGGCAGGCCTTCTTTCTCAAAATACACAGCACTGGGAAGGCCAAGATTTTGCCGTGATACTGGGGAAGCCCTGCCTACAGGTCACAGCCAGTTGGCAGCAGCTGGAGCTTGTAAGCTTTCCAAAGCTTCCATCTGCTGAAAGCCATGACATGTTTTTTTCCTTTCTAAATTAGGCAGGGTTTTTTTCAGGGTTTGTTTTTTTTTGTTTTGTTTTTTTTGTTGGAAGGGACCCAGAAAGATCAAACACTTAAATCATCTCCATTTCAGACACTATAATCTCCTTTTCCTCTACCATTCATATGGATGTTCCCATGCTAAAACTGATACCCATTTTACTGACTAAGCTGAAAAAAAAGTTGAGGAAATGCTGATTGCTACTGGAATTTTCCATGTTTAGAAATCATACTTGTACACGAGGCCAGTGTTTCTTAGATGCTTTTATAAAGATGCAAAGGAAAAAAGAAAAAAATACAATTTTATTCTAATATTGCCTAAAACTATCGAACTAAATTGTAGAAGTTATTACTAAGATTTTTAAGATCTGTTGAGCATTTAATTTAGAATTAAAAGGAGATACAGTTTTCTTGAATAGAAAATCTACTCCTCTCCTACCATCCACTGGAGCAAGATGAAACAAAAAAACCAAAACACTGAGAAAATTTCAGACCATCTATTTTAGGTTTTTTCTTCCCTCTTTTTGATAAGGTATTGTTAAGTCACCAATTTTTATCTTTATTCTAAGGCACTGCTTACTCATAGGAAATATTTGTTCATGACTTCTTTTCTTAATATGATAACCATGATTTGTTCCCATCTCCCACCATCCCTTGAATGAATTGTGACTGCTAAAGTAATGAAATAAAAAGGGAAATAATATCCGAAATAAGGGATTTTTATCAAATTATTACTTCATTAGTTGACAAGCTATTTTATCTATTAATAAAAATGCATTTTTCCTGATTCTAGTCCCAGAATTTGTGTTGCTATGCTTTGAAAAGTAGTAAAACATTTACTTTTTTCTGAACTGATTTAGAAAAAAAACCCAAAATAATGTTTAGCCTACAGAACCCTGAGAAATATTGCTCTGGTTAGGAAGAAGATATTGCAGTAAACAGATCCCTTTTTTTTCATAATCGTCTGCTCTGAAAAACAAAGCAACCAAGCACACTCTCTGATTTCAAGTGTCCACAGGAATCTGGGTTGCACACTGCTCTCCCATTGGGTAGACTTTCCATGTCTTTTAGAATCATAGAATATCCTGAGTTGGAAGGGACCCAGAAAGATCATAGAATTCAACTCCTGACCCAGCATAGGACAGCCCCAAGAATCACACACTGTGCCCAAGAGCATTGTTCAAATGCTTCTTGAGCTCTGTGAGGCTGGTGTAACCACTTCCCTGGGGAGCCTGTTCCAGTGCCCGAACACCCTCTGGGGGAAGAACCTTTTTCTAATACCCAGCATAAACCTCCCATGGCACAACTTCAGTAGAAATGCACCTACCCACCTTTGACACAGCTGAGTCACCGCAGAGATGGAAACCATCCTCAGTTTAGAGAGCACCACACAGATCCCTCCAGCGTTTGCAAGCCCATTCAGAATCCTTTCTAACCACCTGGGTCTTTCCCTGTTTCACTAACAAAAACGTTTTGCAAATCTGTGTGAAAAGGGAGACAGAGAGGGCGCAAAGTGCTCACTCCAAACCCTTCCTGCAGTCAAACATAACCTGTTGACGGCAGAAGCAGAGATGCCCTGCTGTGCTGCTCTCTCCTCCATGAGTGGAACCAGGGAGAGAGAAGTGCCATCAGCCAGTAAAAAAATAAAAGCTGCCCACAGAAACAACCAAGCGTCAGGTTCACTCAGCATCATCTGATAACCCCGTGGAACAGGTGATCAATATTCATCAGCATCACAGTTCTCCTGCTAGTGATAGTTAATGGGCTGATAATGCCATCCTCCTTGTAGCCAAATCCCATCAGGGACCAGACAGCTGGAGCTAAAGCAGAAAACTTATCAGATCTGGCAGGAGACAGTTTAGGAGGCTAAAATTAACCTTGAACCATTCACAGAAAGAACTAATCGTTTGTGACTGCTAGATTCCTGCCAGTGGCAAAGGTTTGTAACCGCACAGATCTTAACCTGATACTAGCTTTTCTGCAGCATAAAAGAAAAAAAGGGGGAAAAAAAAAAAGTAGGGGAAAAAATATATACAAGAGTTCTTTTTAACCCCTCTCCCACAAAGAAATATAAATTACCCTACACATATTAGAAATTAAAGCTAAAGTCTTATTTATGCATTTGTGCTATAATCAAACTGTTTCAACACTCCAGAACTTAATATGAATTCATGAGTTTGACAAAGACTTTGTCATGAAAAAAGTCTCTCAATAAAGAACAAGTCTGCTGAATTACTTTGTCAAAACCTTTGGTGATATAATTTCCTCCCCTTTCTCTGCCAGCAGTATACAAATACAAATATTGGTTTTGACTGTAGAGTTATCATCTGAAACTCAGTAAAATGAAGAGAAATAAGTGGCATAACCAAAGGTGGTGACAGACTTCAGGATCTGAGGATGTCCAAGGGAGGGAAAATGTAATATGTGACAATATGCTTGAGCTGTAGATCTTGAATTTTGGGCATGTTTATGTTCAGCAAACATGCTGCATAGCAGAACTACAGGGCAAACTCCAGAACAAGAAAGAGAATCTGGAAACACAGGAAAAGAGAACTCAGAGCTGCAGAAGTGGTCTGCTTCATGGAAGAAGAAAAAGAAGAGGTGGGAACACAAGATAAGTTGGAAAATGAGAAGACAGCACATTTAGTGTATACAAGAGGAATGGAGAGCCAAGGATTTCTTGGTAGCCAGTGTAGATAAAACCAGAACTTATACCAGGAAAAAGCCCTAATTATAAAAAGTAAAATTAAAATCCTATCACAGGAGCTGATCTAAAGAAAACAAGTACTGAAAAGCAGGATTGGGTTAAGGTTCTTGAAAATATCATGGAGGACTCTACTGAGTGTTCTTGTCATCAGGATGGGAACTTACACTGGAGTGGGTCAAGACTCTACACTAGGCTAAAATGTACAAGGAAGAGAAGGTTAAAGTTATATCACTGGAATTCATCCATTCCCAAGAGAGAAATCTGAATGCATAGCAACAAGAATTAAAAACAAAGAACCTGAGCTGGTTATGATGAAAAAGACCTGACTTCCAGTAACAGGTATGCAATCAGGTAAAAAGAGTTTATCTTGAAGGATTGATACCATGCAGGTGTCAGGGATACTGGACTGTGACGTGGATGACTTAAAAATGAGAAATGGAAGAGAGGAAAAGTGAAGAGACACTTCTGAATCACTGTAGTATTAAAACCTGGCTGAAGGGGGCTCAGATGAATGAGAGTTTAGTAGTGTATTGTTATCTTGATTTTTTCAGCCTTCTCTTCTGTTTCACAGTTTCATGTTTTGGGTTCTTTCTCACACTCTGGTCTGTAAACACTGGCCAATGTTATTGTAGTTTCAAGGAAAGTTTTCATTCTTGCTCTTAGAGATATGGACAGCTGATGGACAGTTGTCTTGACCAACAGGATGGGGAGAGGTGTCAACCCTCTCCCCGAATCCCTGGCCTTTGTAGAAATACTATATAATGGAGACAGATTCTTTTGAATAAACTTAGTTCATAGTTCATACCTTCTGATCAAAGTGTGAGAGTTTGTGTGTGTGTGTGTGTGTGTGTGTGACAAACTGCATCAGCGTATTACAAGTCAGAGAGTGTGTAGGAAAGATGTTAAAATATTTCTTCTGAGACAATTTGATGAATCACCGAAAAACCTTGAGGTTTAAACATATATGTGGATCAAGGATCTCTATATTATGACTGTAGATATGTCTAAACACTGAAAGTTATGGCCTCAATGGCAGATTTATTTACTAGATATTAATCATTTGAGATTGAAGAAGGTGAGAACTGCCAGAAGTCAGCTGAATTACACATCTGAAAGATATTCACAAAAGTGAATGAGTTCGTCACCCATAAGAAGCAAGGAAGATGATGGGAATTAGTGTAATTTGTTTCAACCTACCAGAGTGCTTAAAGAGAACAAGGAAATTGTTAAGTGTCTTTACTGGTCTTGTCGAGGGAGTCATGTATGATACCTGATTTCTTTGATGTTTTTACTCAGACATACTAGTTACCCGCAAAAAGAATAAATTGATGACCAAGTCAGTTAGCAATAAACTTCAGTATTAAGCTAAACCTCTTGTAAGAGCAGTGTTATTTCCTAATCAGACGCATCTTGGGCAGTGTCCTGGTTTAGGGCAAATTCTGGGAGGGAACCTCCAAACAGGACCCAGACNCAGACATGCAACAAATTAAGTTCTCAAAAAATGTCTAAGTCTGTGTTTGAATGGCAGAGGCTGTGTAAGGCAGGTGGACATCTATTTCATCTATATCTCTCACACTGAAAACAAGCAGAAGATCTAAATCTCTGGATTCTGGTTCTTGGGATAAGTGTATATTTGAGGTTACTCCACTTAAGTTTATTTCAGCTGAGATGTTTATGCGTGGTAGAGGAACAATTTCTTCTATGTCCCACTCAACACCAGCAAGATTGCCTGATAAAGAAAGGTAATGTATTTATTTTCCTTGGCATACATTCAAAGAACCAAGGGCCAACCATTTTGGCCATTTCCTACACTATTATTACTTCTTTCCACTACAAGCCAAGATCATACTAGAAAGTGTTGCAGTAATAATAATAATAATCCTCAATAATTCAGAAAGAAATATAGCTGTAATTAATATTATATAACAATGGTAGTATTAGTATTTGATAATAGGGAAAATTAAATAGTTATATTATGGAAACTTCAAGCTAATTCTTTCACTCTAATGTGCAAAACAAAGAGACAACAAAAGTAAGATGTGAAGCTAATTAATATATTCATAACTCAGAAGTGGAGATAGTATATAAATACCACCTTTTATTCAGGCTATGGGTATGAAATATTTAATTTATGGATAATAAGAAATTATGGGGTTTTTAGTAAAACAGAAGAGAGAAACCAAGCCATACAGAAATATTTTCTTCAGTATTGGCATGCAAATGAGATGCAGAGAATTAAAAAGATCCAAAGTACCACAGACAAACATTGAGAAGGCAAACGGAAAACACAGCAGGAAGGCTTGGACATCAGTCAGACTTTGATGACAAACATGAATAGACACAAAAGTAAGTTGAAGGCCCCCTACCAAACCTCCAAGCTAATAGAATCAATATTTTTACCTGAAGGAATGGCAATCAATTAACCACTCCTCCCCAATAACACATCATGCAATTAAAGCTAAGTTCATTGGGAATATATTTGGTCTAAAATTATCTAATTAAAATAATTTCAAATTCATATGATTCTGATGATAAAGATTAATTCTGATGAATTAATCATTTAGAATGTTTATGAGGAAAAGACCCCAAGACAATATGACAAAGTCCAATGTTAATAAAACCAACCAATCACACCCACATCCACCCGCCCACCCCCAGGCCTATATTTAAAAGTGGTGTAATAAAGGAATGAATCCATTCTAGTGCTGTGCATGTGAGCAGGAAACATTTCATTTTTGTATAATGATGTATAATATATCCTCTGGGGGTTTTTTCCATGCTCAAGGACTTGCAGAAAACCAAAGAAATCAAATTTTCATTGGTTCTGGTAAACAGCAATATAGTTACATAGCAGACACTTGAATTTAAAAATATCCTGTTTCTTCTAAGAGTTAGCTCTGCTTCTTTCTTGGTGGGAGTAAAAAGAATTCCTTCCCTGTTAAGAATATTTGACACTTACTATGGCTATTACACAGGCTATGACTATGACCATGACTGGCTTTTGGTTGATACTCAAAAAGAATTTCTAAATATTTTTTCCCAAATTGACTTCAATCAATTTAGTCAATAAAGTTATCAAATCAAAACAGTGTGGATAGGCAAAATATTTAGCTAAGAACACTTCTAAAAAACCAAAAAGCTAGTTTTTATAACACATCCATCATTGCTGGACTATATGAGATTCTGTGTTACAGAATTTATGTTTCATTCTCTTCTGTTGCAGGTTTAAAATTTCTCATTAAACATTTAATAGCAAAGGAAGCATGAACTGAAATGAAAACCTTTCACTTCTCATGCAAGAATTCTAACATTTTAGATGACTTTTCAGTTTCTTCTTTGACAAATAAATATTATCTCTTCTTCCATTCTGCCTCCAGGTTTATTGAAATAGCATTGAACTTTTTTGAGATACTTTTTTCAGAACATATCAGGATGGTTTCTTATATATCATTTTGTTTGTTCAAAACTATTTTGAGAATCTGACTAGAATTTTAAAATAACTTTGAATCAACCTAAACAGTATTTTTGTATCAAACTTTAAAATCCCTGGGTTCTTCTCATGACAACTCACTTTTGTTAGCTATGTTATTTTCCATACTGCATCCAAAAATATCACAGCTGTTCCTGAAGGGGAACAGAGCAAAAATAACCCTGACAAGTTCATTTTGAAGTGCTCCTCCCACAAGTCTATATGCTTAAACAGTCAAAAGAGACAAATTAGCTAAATAACATTATCAGGAAAAAAATTTCTGCAAAACCAGTGTAGAACAAATGTTTTCAAAGTATGTAATATCTTGCATATTGAAACAACTTTCTTCCCTTTTACTGCTAAGATTTCTGCTGGCTGTGCTATACCTGTGCTAAATGTCAGAACTAATAACAAGCAAATTCAGACCTTCAAAGGCCAAAGTGCTAACAACAGGTTGCCTTCATGCTCTTTATCATTCATTATTCGAGTGGCTGCTTGTAATATTTAACCTCATCCAAGTCATAACATTCACTGCAGAAACTCATTAGTGCTCATTATCTTATGACCACTAACCTGCCAGGCAGGGCAAGTGTCAGGGGAAGCGTACCAAGGAGAATGGGTTAAGTGACAGAGACAACTAAAAAGAGGAAGAAGTTTTTACTGCTCAGAGAAAATTGCTTCTTTCATCCTACCAACAGCTTCACGCTTGCCTGTAGGTCTTTTCCAGCTAGAATCACCTAGGGCTCCTTCTAGGAAATAAATACTTACATAATTTCAGAATTTCCCGTGTTTTTAGAATCCTGAGCTAAAAGAAAGGTTTTGGCCAGGAGTAGCAGTATCCAGGTGTCTGCTCATATTTATTCTGCAGAACCCAGGGATGTTCATTTTGTGATATTAGTTCACATTTCAACTCCAGTTCTTTTTAATTGTAGAACACAAATAGAAAGCATTCCAGAAATAACTAAAAAAAAAAAATAGCAAACCTCATAGGCATTTGTTTTCCTTTTACTGTGCATTCACTCACATTCCTCCTTCGAGGGACCAAGCTGCCGAGCATTATTGGCAATTCAGATCTACACTGTGCCAGCCAAACCCTTTGTGAGATTTTGGTCACTCAACAACCTTTTCCTTTTCTGCCCCCAGGTGCCCCAGCTTTTTGAAAAAGCACAGACTGGCAGCTGATAGCCATGGCTGAGTGCAGGGTTCATCACAGCCACCACAGTGCCACCTGACTCCTGGCCTTTAGCCTCTAATTGCAGTTTGGCACCTGGACCTGCAAATATTGATTGGTGAAACATTTTATGATAGTCATGCTCAAAGGTTTAGCTGATCACTCCTTAACGATATTACTGGAAACATTCTGTAACTCATTTGGCACTGCCTGTATCTTGGCACTTAGAGGCTTCAGCTTCATACAAAGAAGGCCACACTCCACAGAGGATTTCACACCTAGGCTGACAGATGCCAGCCATTTACACAAATGTCTGCTGTTCTGCATAGAGCTCATTTTGTTCCAGCAAACAGGGTGATTTAAGAATGTAGAGAGATAACTATATGCTTAAACATATTCACATATAACTAGGCTTATAACTGGGCAAGAAAAATGGAACAAGGATTATAAATACAAAGAGGAGGGAATGACAGCAGAATATAAAACTGAAAAATAAGTACATTACAATTTTATTATACTGTCACTTAAAACCACACTTTTTTTTTTTTTTTATGACTAAGGGTAACTGTATTCAAAAGTGTTCATCATACTGAAAACATTAACATTCTTTAGTACAATTACCACTGTTACCTCTACAGTAGTCTCATGCATGCTGGTTTAAAATCCTTCTGGGTTAATTGGAATCCCACAACCTACTGCAGAATTAACAGTTTTCCTTTGAGATTTAAATGCTGATCACAGCAAGGGAACACAACTAGAAAGGTTCTGTTGTGCTAGGAGCCCTAGCAACACCATCCCATTCTCCAAAAGGTTAATCCTCTGTTTCAACACATCCTTTGTAATGCTTTGCTAATAGTCCCCATTAAAATTGTTCAGGTGTAGCCTTCTGTAAATTCCTAAAGACAGAATGTGTCTGGTTTCACAGACAGGGAATGTTTCCTTATTTCAAATGACAAAAATGAAATTAAAATTGTTTCAGTAAAAAGTCAAAAAAATTCTACAGGGCAAATCCCCTTTTCTTGTATGTGAGAAATGGATTTCACTAGAGCAATGCACACAGCCATACAACAAGCTGCTGAAGACAACTAGAATTAAAGAAATGTTTGAAGCTCTTCACATGAAATTATCTAAGCAAAGACTAGGGAATAATGTGTTTAAATCATATATTAAAGAAGTAGATAAGCTTTAAGACAGGTGTTTTATTTCTGAACTTTTATCATATGTCTTCATTTTCTATGCTCTATATTATATTACCAATAAAAAAGAGCAGGTTGTTTTTTAATTCACACAAGCTGTAGAGCATCAGGAAAATATCCACGTCATTCAAACATGATATATGACTTCTCTCTGCAATTGTGCTTTAGTGCTTCGAGAAAATTCCTTGAATGTTAAGAGCCAGGGTCGCAGATGGAAAATGGCTGCAAAGAACTGAATGGATCTTCACTGAACAGGGATGGAAGCCATGTAGGTGTTTCTGCCTGATATTTTTGTAGGTAGAAAGCATGGTTAGCTCCCTGTTTTAGGCATCTAAACCACCCTCCCTTCTTAGCTACAGAGAGCAGTTGTATGGAGATTCAGGCCATCCAACCATAATGGCTGAGGGAAGGTTTTGAAGAAGGTTTCTTACTGTTTAGAGAGGAAAACCTAACCTAACACTGGATGTTTGTAGTGTGATGTGTAAGCTGTTGACATTGTGTATGACATCAGATCAGTCCAGATTCTAGTGATTCTGCATGCAGGGTCTCAAAGACTGCATCTAAGGGGTACATTTTCATGTAGTTGATGTTGCATATTACCAAGACTTCAGGGAAATTCAGGAGAGGAGTCAGTGGTCCACATCCACTTTCCTAGGATGTGAGCTTCAAAACCTTGTCCTCAGAGTCCTGCTCTGCTGGTGTTCCAAATGGGGGTTGTGCCAATGAAGCCTGGCAACCCATGCTTTTTGTGTCCTTACCCTTAGACAGTTCTCTGCTGAATGACAGAGCAGGCAGCTCAGAAAAGCCACTAACCACAGGCACACACACACACACACACTCACACGCACATTGCCTTGGTCCAGTGGAAAGCTGAGGGTTTTTCTGTGGGTTCTGCCTGTACAATCAGAAAACAACAGGCTCTGGCAGGTGCTGTTATTCCTGTGCTGTCTTGGATGGCCTTGGAGGAGAAGAAAGGCAAAGAATGCCGGGGTAGGCTGCAGGTTCTTACCTGAGCTAATTTACTCCCTTGAGTTTCACAACAACATCACCATAAATGACACAGAAAGCTGTAGAAACTTCTTACTAATGTATGCTTTGATTGGCCTTTCAGCTTTACAAACCTTAAACAGCCCTCATTAAGTTATCCGTAGACAGGAAATATTTAGTACAGTATATATACAAATTGCTACTTGCATGTCTAAGATGTCCAAAGAAATTTTGTGTCAATATTTAGATGACTGTTCAGATTCTTTTCTGTCTAGCATGGAGAAAAAGTGTCTGATTTGTTGAGCAGGACTGTAATGGAATTGGTTTTTTGTCATAGCTTGTGCCAACAATATCCTTTGAATACTCAGTGAATTAGAGCTGTTTGGGTTTTTTTTTCCCAAGCAAATCTGCTGTCTTAAGAAAAACAAAGTTCTGTGAAACTTGCAGTATATAGAACTATTTCCTTCATTGTCTATAAATCAAAATATATTTTAAAATTTAGCTGTGAGTCATGCCAGAATTGAAGATGTTGTTGTTAGTTCCAAAAGGAGCTGACAAGAAACAAAACAGATTTGAAAGACACCTTCATTAGAATACCTCTTGTAACAAGAAATACAAAAAAAAAGCCTCCCTAGGCTGCAGAAAAAAAAAAAAAAAAAGGGAAAAAAAGAGAACAAGGGGTTATTTCTTTATTATGATTTTAATTTACATTTAACACTGAAATTTCCATGTTTTTGTTTTGGGTACTGAAGTCCAGTTCTCCCTCAGAAACGTCTAAGCTTCTGTGTACTGCCTGGCCCGAGATTCACGCTAACCAAGACTCAGGTCAGGGGAGCATTTTTTTTTTTATGTCACAGATGTACTCTGCTGGGCTTGGAAAAATCAGTGTCTTCGATGTGATTTGTTATGTTGTGGACTGATGTTAATGTGAACGTGATACACAATGAAGACACCTAGCCTATTGCATGTAGTCCAAATTGACTTGTGGAGGACCCTGTTAATTCTACTGGATGTATCTGGAGGTATGTACCAGCTCTGATGTTGCCTGCCGTGCCCCCTGATCACAGAGGGAGCCTGATTGATTCTTCCAGAGGAGATGTCCAACGGTTTCAGCAACACAGGCTAGTGGAAATTAAAATTTGTATTAGCAGTGGAGTTTCATGGGCACCCCTTAGAACAAAATATGCAATGAGCGTGTGGGTTTCCTGTGCCACTGATGGCTGTTCTAGTACTTATGCTCTGAATTAAAAACCTTTTTTCAGTGAACTCAATAAAATGTAATTATTCTCATTGTAACAAGCTAATGCAGTGCCTGTTCTGTTTGGGAAAATTCTCAGAAATAATTACTGAAAATACTGGAAAGTTAATTAGGTTCTCTGGACCTTTGATATTGGATCTATTGTAAGCATACTCTTTTATATGTTAAGCCACACCTTTATATCTCCTACCTTTCCTGTTCTGCTTGATTTCAAGATTTTGGAGATTTCCATTGAGTATAACATCTTGAAAGTGTCTTCTTAGATCCTCTATGCTCCTAGATTCTTCCTAGGTAAAACTCCAAACACTTCGATTATCTTTATACCTCAGATAATAATTTTTCCAGTTATAGAGAACTAATTTCTGTTCTGAGCCTCCCATGCAGAACAGCTATGACAGGGCATCAATTAGAAAGGCTTTTTTATTCTCTACTGTGCAAAAAAAACCTACTACACTTAAATATTTTGAGTTATAAAGATACTTGAGTTAATTTGATACAGACTACATAAATATTTATTTTGGGATCTTGATATGTCCTATGGTCTGTCCTTAGCCTCTTGGTATCTTGGCTTCGGTGTTGCCAAGACCCAAGCTGGCAAATTTAGGAGTCTCTATGAGCTGCAATTTATCTTCTGTCATAGATTAAACCTTGAAAATAAGAGTGCCTCTTTATGGAGGAGGCTCTGTTTCTAGCTGCTGCAGTTGTGACCTATATGATGTGCCTGAAAACTGGAATGGCAGAGAGAATGTGAAAAGTAATCTTCTGTTATTAGAAAAACATGTACAACACCATGTGGTGAAAAAGAAAGATAAGTCTAGGTAAATAACAGGTAGCATAGGAGCTTAACTGGTCGATAAAAGTGGAGGTGATCAAAAACACTGAACCCATTTTCACTCTACACGGCAATCTGATTTTGTATTTGTTTTGAATGGTTTAACATGTGAAAGGGAAACAGTGGCTGAAAACCGAAAGAAATATGGGTGTGACTCAGGTATTAATTTAGACAAATGCCTGGAATGGAGCTAGCTTTCTTCTTGGTAGCCCTAGTAGTACTCTCCTGAATTGGGGACCAAGACAGTGTTGATGACACAGAGATGTTTTAGCTGTTTCTAATCAATGCTTACTCAATGTCTAGGCTCTCTCCGCTTCTCACTCTGTCCTGCCAGTGAGCAGTCTGGGCTTTGGCAAGAATCTGGAGTGGGACACAGCCAGGACACCTGACCCAAACTGACTAAAGAGACATTCTGTACCATGTGGGATGTGTAAAAACTGGATTAAACTGTAAAAACACTAAAAACTGGGAAGGGGGACTAGATTTTCCAAGGTAGCTGCTGCTCAGAGCCTGACTGAGCATCGGTCTGGCATTAGGAGGCAGTGAGTGATGGTCTTTGCACCATATTTTTTTTTTTTCCATTTGCTTCACTTCATCTGTCTTTATCTCAGGCTTCAAGGCTTTTTTTTGCTTTTGCTTTTCTAATTGTGTCCCCAGTCCCTCTTGGGGAGAGTGAGTGAGTTGCTGGTTGGTGTTTAGTTGTTAGCCAGGGTTAACAATAACCCTCTACACCTGTCATTTCTTTTTTTTTAGAGAACTATAAAATAGGAGACAACAGCCTAGTTATATATCAAATCTTTTCTCATAGTGGTTGTGGAATCATTTCACCCTGAGTGTAAAAGCAAACTTTACTTAAAAAAAATGGGTCTTCATCCTTCTCCTAAACAAAAATGGTGGACCTATATAACTACAGTGGCAACCAGCATTATCTCATATAAAAAAATGATTTTTATGAGAGGATAAGGTATGTGAAGACCATGTGTGTGCATAAAATTTATTCAGAGCTTCAGTTTATATTCCATATAGTATATTACTGAAATAATGAAACCTGTGCACGCAATTTACCACCTTTGACACCTTCTACTTCCTTGGCATTTTTCAAATTGGAACTCTTTTTATAGAGAGTACTTCCCTTAAATTGCAGAAAGTTGACAATCCCATGTCAATGAAACCAAGACTTTCTGCCAAAGGCAGAGACCAAGGACAGCAGCAAACCCTATTTCACAATACATCTCTTCCCATTATTTCAGGGATGGGCACAATTTTCAAGGGAGTGAAAAATCCCCATCAAACACATGAATGTGTCTTCAAAATCCTTCCTGTTTTCAGATTTCCCTCCCTTAACTTTACCTTCTTCTCTTCTCACAGCTTTCACAATATAAAAAGCAAAAAGCAGAATAATCTGAAAAGTACTTATATATTTGTAGATGCATTCTTTTCCAGGTGAGGACTCCCCACAGCATGAAGGTCTAAAAATACACTTCTCACAGATCATACAACCTGAAGAAAATTCACAGAACTAAAACAATCAATCTAAATCAGATTATTTTTCCTTAATTTCTGAATTAGGCAATCTGAAATATAATGAAATTTTTCGCATATTTTTATTTTATCCAAACAGTTGGTCATCCCTAGACAGAGGCTGAAGCTGATGGGGAACGGACAGCTGGGTTGATTACTTTGCTTCATTCATAATGCAGTTCTCTCCTCCTCCTGACATGTGAAACATCTCAGTGATTTTATGTTCTCCCTCCCTTTCTCAAAAAGTACCAATGAAAATATCTTCCCCCGACTGAGCAGATAGTTAATTTTAAATTAAACAGCTGTGTCCAGGCACAATGAGCATATATCTCTGTGGCATAACAAATGACTTGCAACTGGAATTACCAGCGTTTGGGGGTTTGACCTCCAAATAGTTAATTAACATTTGTCTTAAGTGAGTAGTATGAGACTGATCCTATCATTGTTAATGCAAAAAGGTTTTGCAGTTTGAATCCAGTTCTCAGTATGCAAGCATGGCAATACTGGTGGCTGTGTAAATGAGCAGAGACATCTTGGGAAGTATGGAGTAGTTGAATACTTTATTTTCACGCTGGATAAAAAGACTTTTGGAAGGCCAGAGTTGTTTTTTTACTGGATGTGTAATTGCTGACAAATTTTCAAAAAAAGAGAAAGTTTAAAGGCTATTTCATAGGACAGAACAAGACATTGAATATGTGATCTACTCCACAGTGATAAAGCATCAACAAAACATTATGTCATTTAGGCAGAAATGTTGTGCTCAGATGGAAGGAACTCCCTGAAATGCTTCAGTTCCTTTGGCACAAGGGGGAAATAAACATCTCTGAAGGCCTCAGCTCCTCAGTAGAGGCACCTAAATCAGGTGCCTAAATCCATTTATCCCTCTGGAAGCCTTAAGTTGCCTCTTCACATGCAGATAAGGACTGGAAGAGACTGCAACACCAGACTGGAAAATGCTAGGTACAAGTTAGATACCTGAGGTGGGCAGGCTGGTTCCTTGTCCATTTTTCTTCCTGCTAGCCTGTTGTATTTATTTGTGCAGTTATTTTCTGCAAATTGCTCTAGAAGTCAGTTGGTCAAGTATGTCATCAACATTTCTTCTTGTCATGTGTGAATTAAATTCACCTTTAAATCATCTGTGCATAGTATAAAGTAGTTTCACAATGACTGGCCACTAAACAGTATTTAAGTCAGCCATACAGAACTGCAAATCACAAAACAATGAATCATTGTTTATGTAAACCAGAAAATCTAGCTCTGTGCTAAGAATAATTTAATCAGTCTATAAAAAAAGACTGTCCAAAAATAGCTTCTACTCTCTAAAATGCTTCACATTTGTTGGAGTTTTCCAAGGACTGATTCTTTCCTTTCATCTTCTGAAAATTCTGTTATGAAAGAAAGGTCAAAATTGCTACTAGCAGACCAATTGAGAAAAGCTTGTGACCCCCCTCACCTCTCCATTTGTATATGCTCTCTTTTTCAAACAATTCTCAAAAAAAATATATTTCTCTGAAAGAAATAATAAGAACATGCTTAAGCATTTGGTTAGTCTCTGATCTCATTTCTGTGTTTTCAAAGTCTAACTTTAGCGTTAATTTAAATTGACTTTAAGTTCAGTCAAGCACTCAAAACCAAGCCGTGCCCTTCTTCTGTGTGTGGCATGTACCTGGGCCTCTATACAAGTGTTAATTCCTTTAATATCCTTGTGGCTCTTCATTCTACTCACTCCAGTATGCCCACATCTCCCACTACTGCTGCATTGGGCTGCCCAAAACTGGACCTTTCAGGTGTGTCTCTCCAGTCATGAGACTTGTTGGTAACACTCCTCCTAATGCAGACCAGAAAGCTGTTGGCCTTGTTTGCCCTGAGGGTGAATTACTGGCACAGGTTGACTTGCTGTCCATCAGAATCCTCAGTACCTTTTCTGCAAAGCTTCTTCTCTACTGCTGGGTCCCCAGCCTGTGCTGGTATGTGAAGCTATTCCTCTCTGAAGGGCTTTGCTTTTCCTTTGTTGAGCATCATGAGATTCTGGTTGACCCATTTCTCCCCCTTCTCAAGGTCACTAGCAATTTGAACCCAGATCTATAATATGTTTTTCTTGAATGTACAGTGAAGCCAGTTCATGAACTCAGATTAAAAACCCAATCCACATCCATCATGAGGACCAAAACTTAATTTTTCTTTGAACTAGAGCTGTTCTTTTAAGGAAGTCTTCAAATGCAATTGCCACTTTCCAGTAATAAGTGAAAACTAACAAAACTCTTTGTTCCCCCCCAGGCTATAACCCTTGACACCTGTGTGAAAAATCCCACTTCATTTTTTGCTAAGAATGCATCTGTCTTTGAGTGGAAGTCAGCAGAACTTCTTCTTTTACATTGGAAACCTGTGTATTCTCAGACTTAATTTTCCCATATGAAAACTCTAGCCTATGGTCAGTTGTATTTTTCTTTAAATCTCAAAGTATTTGCTGAGTTTCCTGTAGCCATTACAATAAGATGTTGAAAGTAGAGCACAGTACCATATCCTGGTAGTAGTTACACTGATACTAAAATTCAGTAGTAACAGAGCTAGGGTTTGTTTGCCTAATTGTATATGTCTAGTGAAAATTTAGATGGTCTCTTGCTTAACTTCTATTTGCCAATCTAGATGGATATTCATTCTGGTAGGTCCTTTGCCATAATTTTGCATCCTGGTCTTGTGATTTGGGTACTAAACAGCTCTTCATACAGCACTAGACACCCGTTAAGGCAGCTGATTCTGCTCACAGTGTCCCAACACAGTTCATCATTTGATACATACATTCACTTTATCATGTTAACCTTTTGATCATAAAATTCCATGAAAAATTATGTTCATCTAAATATTTACCTCTGGGATTTTTTTTCAGAGCAATTTTTTCCCGGGTTAGCAGCTGTTACTCTGCTTGTCCTACAGTCTCATTCTTTTTCTTGGCTTTGGTAGTACACTACTGTTGGTGCTGAAATTTCCCCTTTGCTGAGCAAGTTAGAATACCCCCTAACCATGTTCTCATGATTCCAATTTCCTCAGTCTTTGAATATCAGAAAGTTGTATAATAACATAAGAAAATTATTTTAAAGTTGTATTCCAAAGGCTAGAAGGATCTAATTTTTTAAATGTCCCTTTAAAGTGATTTACTCCTTATGATTATAGATAGAGACATATCAATCATTCTTTGAATGAAAAGCATACTTCTTTTAGATCATTCATTCTCCTAAATGGTTTAGTGCAGTCTAACATTTTTGGTGCCTTACAGAGGTCTAAATATTAGGTGCCTTACAGAAGCCTAAATATGTCAACACCTTATTTAAGCTCACTCTGTTTAATTTTCTTTTCTTCAGTTAAAAGAATTATAGAGTTCCCTGTTTACTGGACATTTTGTCCTTTGGCTTTGATTTGGTATGTACTTAAAGAAAGGCACATCAGAGTTAAGACTGTCAGACTGATGCAGTCATACAGATGCAAGAGATTTATTTAAATGAAAGGAAAAGTGGATTTTATTCCTGCTGATGCTAATGGGCCAGTACAGTTTCATGAATCATAAAAGAAAAAAGTGCCCTCGTCTACACAAAATATTTAGCTGAAGTCTCAAAGGATGGCACCCTGAGGGTACCTTGAGGACAAGAAGAATATAGAAGCTGAAGAAGAGAGACCAGCAAAAGGCAGTTTGAGCTGCACCATCCCCCTGCTTATTGTCCCAGGCTAGGAACTTGAAGAGGATTCCAAAATCATATGAATCTCCTGAAAAGATATCCATGTTTGAGATCAATATCAAAGATTCCTGCTAGGAGGAGGTGGGGGCGAACTATCTCTTTCTGCTTAGCGGGACTGACTTTTGTATTCCGTGGGCTCAGCAGAAGATGCAGAATGGTTCTGAGCTCAGGGAATATTTATCCATCTGTCCCTTGGGTACTCTTTGTGTTTCAGTGGGAACATGTCAGAGACAGAAACTTGCGAATATTGTCAAGCGGAACTTTATGCTCCTCTCATGTGGCAGATGACTCATTACTGTTTGATCCACCCATCTCCCAAATATTTCTTTTCTAGCAAAAGTTACATGTTAAACTCTTAAATTTGTTTTAGTATTAGTATTGCTATGTCATCACTGATATTCCTTAAAAAAACAGCCAACCAAAAAAAAACCCACAAAAAACCAAAACCAACCAACCAACCAACCAAAAAACTCCCAATCAAACAAAACCACAAAACCAACAAACCAACAAACAAACAAGCCATCAAAAGCAATCTCCAAAACTAATACGAGCATAAACAATATCTGTTGTATGTAAAATATTTCGTATAGACTTCATTTTCAAAAACATTGTCATGTTTGGTTATCTTTGCATAACTAAAAAGCCCACCTAGATGCCCCATAACATGCACTTAAAACTGAAGAGAAACAGAAATATTTCCATTAGAGCTATAAGCATTTAAGTGACAACTAATTCTATTTTAAATTTAATAGGAAAATTTGACGGTAAAATAAAATGTGACAGTAATTCTGCATAAACATATATGTTCATTTTTACACATATCTATTCAAATCAATCTATTTCTGTGTACTTCAGATGGAATAATTTACTACATTTCTCCCACTCATTTAACTTGTGCAAAAATGGAATGATAGTGCTATTTTACCCCACTGTCTAGGTACAAATATCTGGTTGGAGTATGGATAAGACAGAGATAACTTAAGCTACAGTATTGTTGGATGGTAGAATCATGAACAGGACAGATGTACAACCCCTCCACCAGTACCCAGCTGTTCTTTTCCTCTCAGTGATAAAATTGTGGTAGTTCTTCTAGTCTTTATTTCTAGCCTCTTCTTCTAGCCTCTTACTGCCTTAAAAATGCTTCCAGAATATCTTATTCAGCTAAGTAGGTGTTTTTCTTTAGTTCTACTGTACAATCAACCTGCATGAGTAACTGTCTAAGAATGTTTACAGGGCATTTAATCAGCAGGAGATACTTACATTTATGAAGGTAATAGGAAATCCCCTGTGGATTTGTATCTAATTTAGTCATCTTTAAAGCTCAGTGTATTTACTGTTGCAGCTGGGGATTAGTACTGTCAAAAGATTCTCAGCAGAGAAAGGAGATTCAGCACCTCATCTGTCTAAAGCGAAATTTCCCAGGTTTCAGGAAGGTCTAACTCATCCGCCAGATCAGGGAATTATAGTTACTGTGCTCTGAAAAATCTGAAGATGATTTTTCTTTATGGATAGAGAATAATGAAAGGTAGGTCTTTAATACTTGATATTGAAAATGGAACCTACTTTCTCAGCACAGAGAGAAAGAAATTGCCCCAAAATTTAAGAAACAAGCATCAACACCGTAAAAAGACTGAAAAGGCCTCCTTGCTGTATCCTTCAAATCATATCAGATCTGAGCTGGCATGGCTAGCTGCCAGCCATTAGTACCATATACTATGTTTAGTCCCTGGATCTTTTATCTCTTATGCTCAAATTCCTCTTATGTCACCCTTACAGAGATGAGAAACATGTATCTGAAAACATTAACAAATTGAAAGAAAAAAGGCTTTCTGGGATTAGCCAGAATATTGTGCCTGCTCATTTTTCTCCAGCTCATGTTGGAAAATGGGAGCAAAAATGTTGTTCTAACCTTTTGATTAAAATATGAAATATCACATGAGGATCTGTGCTGAATTAAGTCAGGAAAGATGCCGTAGCATTACATAATACCACAGGTATTGATATAGTGTTCTAAAGCACAATCCAAATTTACATTTAAAAAGATATTGTCTTATTGTTCTTTTAATTTTTGCAATACTAAGCCCAGACGCTTTGGACTGAACCTTTCCCTTGATACTGTGGGGGAGCACTGTAGCTTTCATTGCTATTTTTGCTTGCAGGCAGATTCAATCTCTGGTATTACACCACATTTTGTTTGACAGAATGAGAAATAGACCAGATTGCCTTGTAAAACTAAGAAATGGAGAAAATTTGGTTCTTAGTACCGATTTTGCCAATTTTTAAATAGTCAGCTAGGTACTTAAGTACATGCTCAAGGACTACCAGTGTCACTAGTACTTCTGAGGAACTTAATTGCAAACTCTTAATTCTCTGTTAAGTAATACCTCCTGTATCATCAGTTGTAGTAAAAGTGTGGAAAGGTAGACAATAACAGTGCAGCTGTTCACAACTTAAAGTACAAATTGCAGAATCATCTGGGGGAGTGGAGAATGATCATGTAATACTTTTTGTATTAGGAAACAGATTGCATCCCTGAAAGCAGATATATTTGTACAGTTCCCTTTCATTTCTTTTATATCTCAGAAAAGAAATATTTGTGACCAAGACGGATTTTCAGTAAAAACCATTATATGGCTCAGTTCTTGAATGTAATGTAACTAAATTTCAGTTCATTACACAAAAAAAAACCCAAAAATGGGAAGCAGAAACTTTGAAAAAGTCAGCCAAAGCAGAAATTTATCCGAAAGCCAGCTCTGACATATGATGCTTTCATTTCCAAAAACAACTAGAAAGTTATCCAGTATAAATTATCTCTCTCACAGATGTCTCAAAGTGAAAAGCTGTAATGATCATGATGCTTAAAAATAACAAATTCTTTTTTCAAGCTCCTGGCTTCTGGATGCAAGCCTCCTTTCCCATTCCCTGGCCCTCAGGCTGGCTTCAAAACAAGTTCTGGCCAAAATTCAGAGCATCTTAATAGGTGGTTTAAAAGGTGCCAGTGCAGAAGACAGGACTGTTTGACATAACTTTACATCTACAGTGTAGACAACTTTCCTGTATGTTAGTTAAGCTCTCTACCCTGAAATCCAAATGGCCTCTCCACCCCTAACCAGCTGCTATGTTCATGAAAAACACCACATACCTGCTGTTTTTCATGAACACTTGCGCTTGGCAGTGGATGTCCTGGACTGCAGACATGTATATCACAAAAGCTGCTGCAAGTGGCCACTAGCTGGTGTTCCCTTCCCTGTGACTGGTCCCTGCACAGTGTTGTCAGGACCACACTGTCCTGGTTATTCTTCTCCAGCTGTAGGGCTTCCTAATGTAACGTCCACTTGGGCAGGAGATGCTCAAGTTTGCTGGCAAAACACCCTCTGCATTCTCTCCCTAACTCAGCCTGAGCTGAGCCATGGTACAAACTGCAGCAGAGAGTCAAGGATACGCCTTATTTGCACAGGGGAAGCAGTAAAGGGTGGCACTGTTACTTCTCCTTTAAACAGCTGAGCAGCATTCCTCATAAAGCAAATACAGCCCTGTTTCCTGTGATGCACAGAAAGAGTGGAGCAGAGCACAGACTAAAAGTCACCCTACAGCCAGCTTTGCGTTATGCAATGCAGCAGTGCCTGTGCTGTAAGGGTGACTGAGCAATCTTCTGGATGAAAATCAGCTGTGAAGAATAAAATGCCAGCACAATTTTCTGATGGTTGGTTTTCACTTCTTGCTCTGCTCTTATTCTTGCCTTTATAAATATTTTATGCTTAATTGGTTTATTACTGGGCTTATTGTTAGAGGTGAACATGAGGCCAGAGGCAGGGAAGAATTAACTGCTGTCCTGCTATGGGACTTGGTTGCAGGTTTCCTAACCAAGAGTTTTCTTGCATTGATTTAACTGATGTGATAAGACATACCTGTCAAACCTTTCAAAGGTGACTGGTGACTTTGTGTACTGCCCTGAAAAGGCAGCAATTAAGAGTGATGAGGACTGAGAAACAAACTTGCTTCAAGGTCTCTCCAACTGTGCATGCATAAGGACCAAGGTACCTATTTGAATTTCTTTGAAAATAAATATACATAACATTAGAGCTATGATTTAATCATGGCATGACTGATTTCTAGGCACTGCACAGATTTACTTACCTCTGAACCACTGTTTTTCTCTTTTCAGTAACTGCCTCTGTGTAATAAAGGTTGTCTGACTTCCTTTACCTTGGTCTGTACTATATTATCCTGACTGAATGCACTGGGAACCAGAATGTGCAGACTCTTGGGGTAAAAAATAGCATGAGCAGCAAGATCCCAGAGAAAGTATCCTTCAAAGAGTTGCTGCAACTATGGCTGAAACCAAGTGGATTCCTCTTACTTGGAATTATGAAGGTTGGGATGGATGAGTGACTTTTTCTAGGGCTGAGATTAGGATGGAGAGAGACAAGGCCAAGGCAAGTTCTCAGTGGGATTCTACAGCCGTGATCCTCTGAACTGCTTGGCAGTGTCACTTGCAGGGGTAGTGGATGCATACAACTGGAAGCTTGCTCATATTAAAATTTCTTCAATCAAATTTTTTGCAGGCAATTTCCTGGAAAAGGCCAAGTCTGGATGTTTGGAGTCAAAAATATATTGGATTTTCCTCTCTCATAATATCAAAAAGTAGAGTTATATTTCTAGTTCAATAGCCCTGCATTTGTTGGAATGGTCAGTGGGTAAGTGCCCAGCAGTTTTTAGAGGATCTGTGATCCAGAATCCCTTCACAGTGCTGTGGAAGCACATGGTCCTTCCCTGCTTCCCCCTCACCCATTATGTGCCATGGACATAGACCATGAAAGATCCCACAGTTCTCCCTGGAAAGGTTTCAGGAGCAGAATCTGGCACTTCCCATCTTCCAGCATGAGGTAACAAGGGCAGATCTATTCTGAAATTTTCAGAGACTGTGGTTTATTTCGGTTCTTTAGTGGCCCTTTGGTTCTGTTGCGGCCATTCATTTCAGTTTTGTTTTTCTTTTTTTTAAGACTATATAAAAACCTGATGTGCTTTAATGAAAAGTCAACTCTGGTAAAAGATTAGATATTAAAGAATCACCTTTTGAAAGCATTTTTCTTTTTTCTTTTTTTTTTCTTTTTTTTCTTTTTTTTTTTTGTATTAAAATAACACTATTGTTAAACATATGCTAACTGTAAAGAATGGAGCAGTGCAGGCAGTGTATTTTCCTCATGTTAAGGTCTGCTTGGCATTAGATGGGATTCCTGCCTTGTCTGGGCCAGGAGAGTGAAAGTTCTGAGCTGACCCAAGCGCGCTCGTGCCAGTCTAGAGGTGCCCGCCTGGAAACCGGCAGGACGTGGCCTCTTGGAGGTAACACTGACAGCCCACAGCTGGGCGCTGACTCCTTAGTGACTGCCTGCCAAGGGGAGCAGAGTGCAGGCAAACGCTGTGACTAGAGCTTCAAACGAAAGGCTGAGGTCTCTGGATACTTTACTAGGAGGGTGGTAGCTCATGCAGGGAGTGAATGAATCCTTGGGGTGGTGAGACAGAGAAGGGAGAAACTCTGCCAGCTTGGATGTGTGTACATATTTTGTTTTCTGCATCTAAAGCTGAAAATACTCTTAACCACTAATGCTTTATTTTTAAAGGCGGTTGTAGGCTAGACTGGTGTCCTGGTTGCACAGGATGTCAGGCTGTAACGCAGCTGATGAAGTAGCTCCTCTGAGACCTACAGAAGCCTGCAGAGTGTCATTTAGGAGAGAAGTCAGGGTTGAGCAACAGACACACACCCTGAAAAAAGCCAGAGATGACCTTTCTCCCTGGACCTGGTGAGAAACTGAAACATTTTGTTTTCACTGCTCAAAATGGCATGTTGCTTACCAGCTCACAAATAATTGTAGAATTTACAGGAAATTTCCAGAAGCTGTTTGGTGGTTTGGGTTTTTTTGGGTTTTGGTTTGTTTGTTTGTTTTTTTTTCCCATTCTGGAGTGGAAGGAATTTTGAAACAATGGGAATAAATCAGTTCCACCCCATCCTTCATCAGCAAAAAGTTTCACTCTGCATAGGCACCTTGGGTGACCATCTTTCACATTCTGAAAGAGTGGCTTATAATAACAGCTTTGATATGATCTGTTAATCACTGTTGCCTGGTTCCATTCTTGTGCCATGTTAGATCCAAACAGTGAAATGTCAGAAGGTTAAGAAGCAATTTTAAGCAGTAAAATACATCAAACTGTGTAGTCTGCTAAAATGTTCTGATACAGATGAATGCCCCTTTTTTAAAGCAGCTATCAAGTGCACAGCATGAAGGATAACTCTCATTTTCTGTGTGTTTTGGTGAACATGTCTGCAAGACTAACACTTGTACTTGCATGATATTTTGCAGACAGGACACAAAAATCATCTTTTTTTTGAACGAAAAAATCATAATTCAAAACACACTATAATAGGAAAGGTAGGTACACATTAAAACCAAAAAGTATTTATTTCCCTTATTTTCCTTTTTTGTTTTCAAAAGTGAAAAGGGAGAAAAAATCTTGTGTTTATATTACAAACTTCTTCACCTACTCAATACCAGGCCTCTAAGAGCTTCACGTAGCTTTTCATTTTCTCTTATTAAGAAAATCCTAGCTAAACAGAGTTGTTTAGGAGTTGCCCAGAAGATAATGGTCATGTAATGGCAGTAAAAATAAATGTGAAGATGGATGTTTGCTGAGTAACACTACTAAAGACACAGGAAGGAAGAAAAAATGCACAAAGTCATAGTTGGTCTCTTCCATTTGAGCATGGATCCAGCTTTAACTGTTTGCAGTGGTGCATGGCTGTAAACACAGCCACAGGGATTGCACCTCAACCTGTACCTTTCTATGCTTGTCAGTCACCAACTCAAAGTTAGTTTCTAGGCTCCCTCTACAGTCGACGGAGAAAAAGCATTACCTCATGGAGGGCAGGTTCCCCTATTTCCTCTGGACTTCTTTTCCAGGCTTCAAGGTGACTTGGCACAAAATGAAGTGAATTGTCTGAAGACCTGAACACCTTAACAGTAAAGGCTGGAGCATGGAAATGGCCATCTCGGCTTCTACCTTTTCATTCATCACTTAACTATTACATATATTCATTGAATATAAAAAAGATACTTTAGTATTTTTCAGTATCTTTGAAGATACCTTCTATCCTCTTTGACCAGTTTCATCAATGTATGATAGGTAATATTTCTTCTTTTACATTGATTCTAAGATTTAATAAAAACTCATATATAGTTTTTGAATTATTACATTGAACATTCAATAATGAATTGAATATTCATTAAGTGAAGCTAAGTTCCTTCTCATCCACAACCTCAACAGGAGATCTGTCCTTTGAGGTTTTGTTTTTATTAGCTGCCGTTGACACAGGACAGCCTACAGCCTTTATGATGCAATTTCCTACTCTGGACTAGCCATCATCTTTGGAAAATACACCAACATTCCATGAGTTTTATTCATCATAACCCTCTGCAGATTTAACAAAGCTTGTTCAGTTTCTTTCTTAAGCTATTCCTGGCTGTGACCTCATCTATGTTGAATGATAAAGATTTGTTCTGTTTTTCCTTTTTTCTCTTTTCTTTTCTTTTCTTTTCTTTTCTTTTCTTTTCTTTTCTTTTCTTTTCTTTTCTTTTCTTTTCTTTTCTTTTCTCTCTTCTCTTCTCTTCTCTTCTCTTCTCTTCTCTTCTTTTCTTTTCTTTTCTTTTTCTCTTCTCTTCGGGGGGTATAATTATTATTTTTTTAAAAAAGAACACTACTGAAATCATTATTTTTCTCTTGCTAAGGACTATGTTGTAGAAGGAGATCTTCAAGGAGATCTGAGGGCTATATTCATACGATAGACAAGAACAAGTTGTTCCAGTGACAAATACAAAAGATGAATGTTAGGATAACCTTTGTGATAAAGACTCTGTGTGAATTTAAATAAGAACTAAAATAAAAGCGGGGTCAGACAAAAGGCAATGAGATAAATTTTCTCATGTCAAAACAAGCAAAATTGATTCTCCTTTGGAGATTTAAATTAATATGGATCTTGCAAATGTGGTAGCCAACTTGAAAAAGAGGGAGGGAGAAAAAGGCTGTTTCTGCCCTCTAAAATGGACACGGTCAAAGTCAAGGTGCAAACAGCTGTAAGCAGCTCCTGAATTAGCATTCACTGCTCCTAACTCCAAGTGCTGAGCTCTGCCAGCAAACACTGATAAACAGTGACAGAAAAAGGACCTTATTAACCCTTGCAGACAGTCTCAAAATCAAAGTTAATAAGTTACAGCACTCCAGAATTGTTTTTTTTTTTTGTAAATATCAGAGAACAACTAGTCTTGCAACATACTTGTTCTTAGCACTACATATTGAATAAAAGTCAGTACGTGGTTGTGAAATAGAGCTTTGTTTTCACAGGGTGCATGACTGATTCTCTGTTGCAATGTCCCACCACAGCCACTGTGGTTTATGTAAAAATGTCATGCTACAGTGATATTGAAAACATACAGGTTTAAGCCAGTCTGGTTCATTCTGTACTTTGTCCTTAAATTAAACAAACAATAAAACCCCTCCATAATCAAGCTGCAAGGACTGTCATATTTCTGAACTCAGCTTTGAAAAGGCAATTTTTCTTTACATCATATATGCTAGATTCCAATTTCATTGTTGATGCCAAGTGTTCTTAAAGAGCAAAGGCAGGAGTGGAGCTCATACATCAAGAGCACTTCAGTTCCCTGGTAAGATCCCTAAACTGTGACATATACACGAAAGTAGCAATTGCTTCCATGCCCCTCCTCCCCCCTTTTAAGTTTTGTTTTTACCTTGTAGAATATATAAATGCTGAAATACAAAGTTCTTCAAATGTGGTAGAGAGTGGAGACTAAAGTTTTTTTAAAATGCCTCATAAGATAGGAATAATGATCTCAGGAATAATTTGGGGATCACAATGAAATTCTTACAGAAAAGGTATTGTAATCATAAATAAAGACAGACAGTACCATTAAAAAAGGTAATACAGTACCATTAAAAGTGGTACAGTGATAGAGTACCATCAAAAAAAATCATAGGAGCATTTGGGATTGTGGAAACCAAACAGACACTTCAACTGCCTGTGTGAAAATTCTATCATGCATAGTAGAGAAGAGCTTGAATTTTACTCAAGACTACCAGCTGCCATGCTCAGCTTTTGCACTACTATGCAGGGATGTCCTAAAAGTGTAAGAAAATGAGTGTTGAGCTCTACACCTGCCTTACACATCCAGAAAGGCAGACTTGCTCTGCTCCTTCTCTCCCACATGCGTCTCCACAGGTTTGTCCTGCCCTGGAGTCAGTACAAAAATATACTGAGGGAAACATGAAATGAGGCCACAACAGTCCTCAAATCTAATCCTAGCCAGTCTCTTCAGTCCTCTGGCATAACCTGGGAACCCCAAGGTGCTTTACTAACTATGCACATTATTTTCTGGGGAGGTAACTGGTGTCAGCGCAGTTTACAACATAGCTTTATCAGAGGAACATGCAGGTGTAACGTACCACAGACAGTCTGTCTATAATGCTGTAAATGTAGTAAGCTCTGTATACCTAAAACAGAAATGTACAAAGAAATCAACAGATATAGAGATAATATATTAATCTCCCCTTCCCCAAAGCTACCAGGCATGCATTGGGTACTTTTCTCTGCTACTTAATAATTTTCCACACTCTTTTCCTATATACCTCTAAGGTGAAAAAGCTTTTTATCCCCAAAGTGGCCCTCTCCACTCACGCAGTTGAATAAATAGTGATATCCCCTGCCTGGCTGATGAACAGCACAGCACTGCAGACAGGGTTCAAACAGCATATTTATTGAGGACTCCCAGAACAGTTCAGATTTCTAATAAATTAGGTGTGCATACACTTTACTTATGCAGATTCCCTCGGATCCTTTTGCCTTCACTCTGTCTCTTTGACAGACTGGAGAAAAGGCTAGTACAGGTTATTTTGCATCTGTTCCTCAGAAGTAGCTATTTTTTTTTTCTCCCCTGCATCCCTAGACCCCTATTTCCACAGATGCCCTGGCACAGCTCAGATAGGTTTTAGCCTCACTGCCTTGCCCATGCCCTGGGTCGAGCAGGTTGCACTTACTCAGGACAAGCTCCATCAAGAAGCCAGTGTGTTCATTCAAGCTGGAGTCCTTCAGCCTGGTGGCTGCAGCATGAGCCTGTCTGATGGGGCTCCCCATGGCTCCTTTTGTGTAGCTTCTGGTGCAGCTGGGATGAGAAACTTCATTGGTGACCTGGTCTGCACACAGGAATGTTTCTAGTTGGCCCCAGACATCACTGAGACGGTCCTCAGAAACTCCCCACTAAGATGTGACTTGAGTACAGTTCACAGAGCTGTCCAGAGAAGGACTGAACCGTGAGAGGGGTCAGGGGAAGAGCTCCTTGATCCAGCCCTGCTGCTGAGGCATGTCATGAGACTGTGGCTCTGATTGTGAAGAGGCTGCCATACTGTCCCAGGTGGCACAGCTTCAGATCTTCTTACTCAGAAGTGGCCACATTGCCATTTGCAAATGCCTGTCAGCTTTCTGCCCATGTGCTTATGGAAGCACCCAAGTTGTGTGTCCCCAGACAGGCTGAATGCAAATGTATACATACTAACTCTCCAAATTCCATTCCTACTTACACAGGAATAGTTTTAGCTTTATATAAAAAAATGTGATTCATTTAGATTGTCTATCTGCTTTTAACATTATTATTTTCAGTATAAATCTTTGGTAAGGTCACCAGGTGCCCCAGTTTTATAAGTGCCCCATTTTCATAATGACAGTCATGGAGAAATTAAGGTGCTCTAGTTTTTAAAACTGTTCAAAAATCTTCTACTACCTTGGATGGATAATTATTAAGCCTTTTTGAAAGAGAGAAAGGATCGCCACAGGAAAGAGGCATTTCAAGGTGACAGCAAAGTAAAGTAGTAATTTTGGTTTCCTGTTGAAAGTGCATCAAACTCTACCTGATCATTCACTGTTATGTTTTCCTGCCCTGCCAGGTTGCTCATATTCATATACATTTCAACCAAAATTCAGATTTAAATGAACAGTAATTTTATTAATTGTCAAGATAGATAGTTATGGCTGTCAAGAAAGGTATCAGGTTTTACTCCACCTGAATTTTTCCCTAAAGCTACTGTAGAAACTGAAACCAGAACACTGTTCCAATACATCTTTTGATTTGCAATGAAAATACTTTTGCTATTTTTTTTTTTTTCAAATTAGTGCTTAATTTATATCACACTTATGGGCTGAGCCAAAATCTTGCTTGATCTTCCCTGGTTTAATCTAACAGGTGAGTGAATCTGAAGCAGAGAGTGAATGGTACCAAGTGATTGATGGTGTCAGTTCTGGGTCTGACTGCTGAAAGTCTCACTGCCAGGGGTGGACTTTCAATGCCTTTCTGCCCATGGTCAAATTCATAAAAATTAAAGCCAAGGGCATGTGAAGAAGAAAACAAGAGCTAGAAATATGAAAGTCTGACAAAGGCTAGCTGTTTTGGAAACAGTAACAAGTTCTACTTAGTCATGGATATATTTACATACCTTTTTAGGTCACTGCCGTGCTTCTGTTTAGATGTCTTCATCAAAGCTCTGAAGCAAAGCATCTGAGCCAAGCAAAGAGCCTAACATCTGGCATCCAGAAAATTCAAGTATCCTTGAAACTATAAACAACAGTAAACCTCATTCCTCTCTTTGCCTTTTTCTTCTTTTGTTTTTGTTTAACACTTTCCCTAACAGTCAAGAACCATAATTATTACTTTTGTGAATTCCTCATTGAATCTTATAAGTCAGTTCTTTCAAGTTTGGATGTTCTGCGCAACTCCAATTATATCAAGGTAATAAAGCAAAATTCAGTCCCCTTCTGCCAAACCCATGCTTTCATGATCACTCTTGATCAAGTTAAAGTCCAATGGCAAAAGCAAAATGGACCAAAACTGCATTCCTTTTTGAAAATTTTATTAGAGAGCACACCAACGATAATCTGTTAAATAGAAATGATGATTTGAAATACATAATAAACTATAATGCCATGATTAAATGAAGCAACGTGGCTCCAGTATGTTTCATTTGTGCACCTTATTTCTTAATTTCAGCTTGCAATTGTTCCTGCATGTCTGTTCTTCAGAACTTTAAATGCTTTCTAAAGGGAATTTGATTAGATCCTCACATTGCAAGACAGTGTTTGTGCATGTCCAGGAGTCCTGCAAGTAGATTATAAGCTCTATAAATGTGTTTCCTCAACTGAAATATGAAAAAACTCCCCCCAAACAACAGATTGCCTCATAGCTCTTGCTCTGAAAGAGAGCAGCAGCATGCTGCTAGCTGCCAGTGCTCTCTGCACAGGCTGCTTCATTAAAACCTTTCACCCTCCTAAAGGGGGTGGGGAAAACAAATCTAAGAGATAAAAAGCCCACAATAACTGCACACAATTTAGTTCCCTAATGGGATTTAATATGATTAAAATAATAAGCATCACACTGTGCTCAACAGCACTTCAACTAGTAAAACTAGGGTATAGAACACAAAACATGCCTCCAATGCAAAGCATTTAAATTTAAAACTGCAACAGCAAGTCTGGGACAGCATTGCAATGTAGGTTAGACTGCTGTCAGTCTAAGGGTGGTAGTAAAGATGGGGACAATTTACTGACATGGCCAAAATCTGTCCAAAAATACAGTTCATGCCTTCCTCCAGAGAAAACCATATGATGGAAAGCTCAGTCCCACCACTGAACATGAGTCTTCAACCATGTTCTAAATCCGGAGTTTTTCATGATGCAACTCCCCAGATCATTGCCCAAGTACCAGCCTGGCCATAGCCTCTGGCTCCTCTAAGGCAGCAGCTGTCCCCCAGGCCAGAGGTCTGGGGCTGCTGGGAGAGTCTCTCAACAACCAGGTCAGCAGGGAGCAGTTTTCAGAAGGTACACCAAGTCTTGGGAAGTATGATGGAAGGAGAAGCAGAGAACAGCAGCAGTCTCATGGCTCATTATAAACACACTCTATAGGCTGTTTGTACCTTGAAGACTTAAAGGAGTTCTTAGGTCTCCATCCAGTAAAGTAGAAGTGGGAAAGAGCCACTGAAGGTAATGACAAGGGAGGTTACAAATGAAGAATGAGTAGATGTAAGAGCTCACCAGGTGGGAAATGGAGAGGAACAGCTAACATGCTGGCTGACATCACTGTCAACAGGGAATGGATTTTCCCCATTTTTTTCAGTGCAAGGGGGATCTAGTGAAAGCAGTAAATTTCATATTTAAAACATCAACACAAAAAATAGACTATTTTTCACGCCTTGCACAATGAATTTTACAACTGGATATGGTGGAGTTAAAAGTTTGCATGGTGTCAAGAGGTAGCTGGACAAATCAAGGGCGCAAAAACTGCATTAGTGACTCCCAAAGGCAGAGTCTCTATCCCTGCCCAGGAGAACTCTGAGCCACAGCTTGTAGAGACTGGAAGAGCATTATGAGGAGGTATTTCTGAGCATGTCAATATTGTTAGATAATTATTATTGATTTTTTTTTTATACTGATAATATGTTTCTAGCCCTTCCAGGCATGCTGAAGAACACAGGGCTGGATATATTTTTCTTGGCCTAACCATTCTTATTTTATTTTGAGTACATTAGAAATGGAACCAGAAAAATGTAAAAGGGAAACTGATAGTGTAAATATGTGGAAGATACAAGGGCAGATTTTTGTTGTGGTTTAACGTACAGCCCACCATGGCTCTTGTGAAACTGATTTTCCATGGTTTCAATTATCTTGGGGGCAGCAAAAATATACAACTCTTTTGCAGCCAGTAAGTGCTGTACATAATTTTCCCTGGATGATTGGCTCTCTGTAACATCCACAATTGCTTTTGACAATTCACTGGTCTCTTTGGGATCAGAAACAATTTCTGACATACTAAGCTGTGTCTAATAAAAGGGCTCCTATGATTTTCTATCATATGTCAATTCTGACTTCTCTGGCAAACAGAGAATCTGTTGATTAACAGCAAAACCATCCATAATGCATGGAATGCACTGTGGTACATACCATGAAATACTTGTTCTATAAAGTAATAATGAATAATAAATACTATTTCATCAGATGATTTTGGTCTCTCTCTTACAGAAGAATAATTTATGTTGTGTTAAGCAAATGTGCCCACTGTTGTCAGGATATCGTGTTATAAAGACAGTAGGGTTTGCAGCCCACACATCAGACCTGTACTGACAATTAAATTCCAAGTTTTACTTGAAGTGAAGCAGAAATCTATTTTCTGAACCAGAATTTATTTCTCTGATTTATGGCATTGATTCAGGCCTGTAAGCCTTTCAAAGCGATGGACTGTACTCTAGGTTGCACTTCAAATTATATAACTACATTGCCTGTAGTTGCATAAGCTTGGGGTTGATTTTATAAATTTTCTTGCTTTCTAAAATAGAAATGGGAAGGTTAACAGCATCTGAAACACTTCAAGTTACTGCATTTCTGAACTGAAGTAATCTATACCTGGCCACAGTATGATCTTTTCACAGTCAATAACTTTTATGACAGCAGCTGTCTGTTGAATCTGGAAGAAGGGAGCAGAATATACTTGTCTGTAATTATCATTGAGCAGTACATTAAATAGAATTTCTGGCTCCTATTGTTCCACTCTCATTCAGGAACATCTGAGTCTCCATTTTTATGTGAAAACATTGCTGGAGGAATGATATGCATGAAACACTGTGCCCTTGATGTGATGTGAATTGATTTTCTTCTATTTACAAAAAATGAAGCCTAATATAGGAAAGGGAACTAAACCAATTTCATCCATTGATGAACATTTTGGGGTGTATTTTCCTTAGAAAAATTATGTTCATTTCTACAGAAGGCAAGAGATGTGCAGAAAGCAACTGATAGTCTGAAAAAAATGCATGTGGGTTTTTTTCCAGAGACTAGTTCTGTATCTTTGGGGTTTTTTGGGGGTTTTTTAAGGGGTTTGTTTTTGGTTTTGTTTTTTTTTACTGCTCTTATAAGTAAAACCTTGTGGAGAAGAAGCAATATGTAATTTATTTGTGCCCAGGTTAAAGAAAACACTAGTGTGAAAAAATAAATAGAACTTACAATTTCTCCTTGAAATTCCTCCTTGTTGCAAAGCACATTTTGCTTTTGCTGATCATACTTCAGGAAGATATATTTTCACTGGCTGTAGTAAACTTCCTTTATTTCTAAAGTACTTTTTATTTTAATAATTAACTGCACTGATACCAGAAATAATGTAGAGGAGAAGAGGAAGGGATATTATGATATAAATTTTACAGTAATTTTTCAGATTGGAGATACATGAGCTGCTGACTTCTGAAACACTGTATGCACTTTAAAAAAAAAGAAATTTCACTCTGTAAAAACATCCTTGAGAACAACTATCTAGAACAAAGATTGCCTGAACTTCTGATGAAGCATAAACAAAATATCCGTCTTCAAAAATTAAATCAATTTTTGCTTCGGTGAATTGGAATTCATTGTTAATCTCAATGGAATCTGGACTGCAAACATAACCTTTGTGAATCTGATATTGTACTTCTTGAAGACAGGGATGTTTGACATACTTGGTAATTTTTCTGACATGCACCTGTTTGTCTGTTTTTATTTATCTTGCCTCTGATGCCTGTTCTCATTCTTCTTGCTCATGATTCTTTGGTACATGGTGTGAGCTGAACTTGACAACACCTAGCAAATTACAATGTCTCACATTTTTATGAGGTACAACATTTATAGAAAGGGATGGACAGAGCCACAGGGAAGAAGAAGGCTGTGTAGAGAGCAGACTGGCTGGTGTGACTGTGCAGCTGTCATAAACCAATCAAGGCACACAGGAGCAGACAACCTTTGGAGCTCAGACGATGAGTGGCATTGCGCTGGATATGGACCTGAGCAGGGAGAGGACAAGGAATGGTGTTCAGCAATTCATCAGTCACCAGACAGCAGAGACAGAGGCTGTGTGGCAAGTTTGTATGATCCAACATTTCCCATTGCTAAGAAAGAAATAAGTGTCTTTTATAGTCTTCTAAACTGTCGTCAAAATGCGACGTTCTCCCCATGGTACACCTCTGAAAAGTTGGGATGTCTGCCCTGGCCCCCACAGCAGCTGTTTGCTTCTTCAAACAAAATCCTTGGGAGTGTCTCACTTCTGCAGCAGAATTACAACAGTCATACTACAGTGGTGGTCAGCAGAAGATTTTCACACCAAGGCTATGCTTTACAACCCCAGAGAGAAGCACTGCTTGGGCTCTGAATATAAAACATTTAAAATTCACAACCCTAAGGAGTGAGTCTCAGAGTGAGGGAAGAGCTATTTTAGTGCTTCAAAAGCACATATATATTCTAAAGATATTTTAAACCTCTCAAAACATTAGCTTTTTCCAAGGAAAGGTCCATGTTTCTTGTTTGAAGTTTGGCAGGAAGAAACTGCCCTTTTAACAGCTTTCAGGACATGCTGTCTCAATGTTACTCACCACAGCTTCAGATGGATTGCACCTGGCTGGTGTCCCAGGAAAGGTCTTGGGTCTAAAGTGAATGACCCTGTAAGAGATTCCCAAGTTTTCAATATCCTGTAAGAAAAGTGTAACCTGAATTATAACCTTAATGTTGGATTTCATAAGTAAACTTTGTATTAAAAGATAACTCTTCATGGGATTTACTCTTTAAAGAAAATTACACTAAATTAAACAGAGATATGAAGAAATAAATATTAAAATAAATTGCCACTTAAATGTATATTTATCTAGAGAGAGAAAGATGGCTTTCACATATGTGCATAGAAAACCAGTTTGATCTTTACCTGTGAATATTCACATGTGCATATACACATACATATGTGTGTCTATATATCTGAAAAAATTCTTTCTAGTTCTTTTCAAGCAGAAGGTTTTACTTTAGTATATTGTCCTAGTATCAGCTAAGGCAAGTTGACAGCAGCTTCCACCTTGCTGGAAGTTGAAAGATGCCTGATGGACCTTTGTGGCCTCTGATGGGAGCAGGCATCAGCAGCTCTTTGTGTTGCCAGCTTTCCTCTCATGGCTGAAAGTGGTTCTGGTTCTTAGTAAACAAGTTCTGTGAAGCACCTATGACAGGGATGTCATGAAGAGGTCTTGATTATCATTGCACAGACACCTGAAGACAGAGGGCTGAACTCCTCTTCTGCTGTAAAGGAACTCATCCTCATCCTCTGGCCATCTCAGTGGTAAAGACACATGGATTGCTGAGAAATACTGCAGGTACACAATATTTAAAGTTTGTTTTACCATTACATGAAGTTTTGGTGGATGATTTGAGTTACAACCCACCGCAGTGTGACTTTACAGACATGCTGTTTGTTTTGGTTTGAAGTATGTAAAGTGATAGGTGGCTGTTGGAATTTAGACGTAACAGATTGTTTTCTGCCTTCTTTGATGTTGATATCCTGTATAGGCCTCTAACTAGCTATCAAACATTTGCCTATTTGCCCAGTGGATTCTTCACAAAACTCTAAATGTTTTTTAATTATGCACTTGTCTACCTGTTTATCATATTTCTAAAGCCTTTGTCATTCCCATGAGGTATGGTTTTCAACATTAGGATTGAAGAACAAGAAAGTGAAAGTAAGTGGGTGGCAAGGCTGTCTTCCTGACATGCTTCACTGCCAGCAAGAATGCACTGTCTTAGGGAAAACAGTACTAGGATGCTATGGTCAATAGAAATACCTGGAAAACAATAGCATATCAGTGCCCATTCATTTTAGACACATTTCATCACAGATGTTGCTAGTTATTGCTTTCAGCAGCAAAACCACAGACATTTTGTAATAGAGTATATTTTCAACACTGCGTGTTGCAGATAAACCTATAAAGCCTGCAATCTGCTAATGGAGTTTATACCCTGATTTTCCTTGATGTTATGTCTCAGTGAGAACACAACTAGCTGCAATTCTTTTAATTTTTTTCTCTGCTTGTTTTTACAATAGTAGCAAAACAAATGTGACAGCTGGAAGAATAACTATATCTCAACTGAAATAGTGCATTTAATAAAGGCAAAGAGGTGGAATTAGCTTCTGGAGAAGACGTATTTAAATCATGTCAATATCAGGAACTGAAGGATTTTCCATCTCTGTCTCTCTGACAATTTCAGATATGAATCAGCTGGTGAACTGAGATACTGACCTGTAAACCGCTGTCCCAGTGAAATGTATTAAAGCAGAATGCTTAGGATCCAACTACACTAGACACCTCCTGAGGCCCCTTCTGGCCTGGATTATCCCGCAGGGAGAGGAGAGCCGTGTCAGTGCCTTGCTGGCACGCAAACAAACCCGGGTTATGGGCATGTGCAGCCAGGACAGGGATGACTGTCATGGAGTACCACTCTGTACTGCAGTGTGAATAGGAACTAATTCAGCTTAAGAAGAAAAAACTAATAATCAAAGATTCATTAGGTAGCTGTTACCTTTGTTTTAAAATCATATTGCAATGTCACTCACTATTGTAATTATGATTACTTTGACATTCTCTAGACCCAGACCTCAGTATTTTGAAATGAAAATAGCTTCCCAAATAATGCTTGCAAATATAATCCCTACAGGAGTTTTTGAAGTGTCTGTTACTTGGTGTGACAAGAAGGAAAATTAAATGGAAAAAAAAAAATTTCTGAATTAAAAAAATAGAAAAATAGAAATTTTAAGATCCTATCTTCGGTGTCTTGACTGTGTTCCTTAAAATACCTCTATACCCTCTATAAAAATGGAAATGGCACTGTTGGCATTTAAGATGCTTCTTTATCTCAGAGTAGTGTAGGGGAAGAGAGACCAATAAGCCTTGAAAAGAATTTTGCAACTGTTTGTAACAAATGCAGGAAATGTGAGGGGAATGGAAGTTGTTCTGCTATGTCCCTTAATAGTAAAGTCCTCTTTATCCATAACTTTTTCCTTGCAGTTAGTAATTAGCAGTTTATTACGCTGAGAATGCATTTCTTCCTTCTGACTTTTAACCAGCCTAATTAAACCCAGTCATTAATGTAAAGACTCTATATGAAAGAGACACTTCATAGCTGGTCAAACAATTATTTTAGAAGGTGCTGATCCTCTTATAGCTATTCAGTAAATTTTTCGGTTGATTGCAGATGTGGCAATGGCACAGCATATTAACAAAATAATGGAGATTAATGGCTATGAAATTTAAAATTATATTTCTGCTCTGTTGCTTCAATGAAAACTATGTAAAAACTGTCTTGCAGTGATGACAGGAAATATTTGTACAATTAGCATGCAGTTTTCATTGCTTGCAATGAAGGTCTTAAGTTATCAATGGAAAAAGAGTTCTTTTGAGATCTCAGAGTTTATCAGTAAACATTGCAATGGGTGTTACCACTGTATACACTATACCACTCATGATCGATATACTCATTTTTCTGAAAAGATTAAAACTAATAGACCCATTTGTTTTCTGTCTGTGTGGCAGGATGTCTGCTCACCCCAGATAGTCGGTGCATAAAGAGATAACCTGGGCTGAAGTGCCCAGCAAGGGGTCATCTCTGGCTCCAAAAGGGCTCAGACCTCAGCTAAGAATCAGCATCTTAGTCTGGAGAACAGATGTGGGAAGAGATAAAGGAAATATTCTTGACTGAGAGACGCTGTTTTACAAGCTATAAGACACACAAATTATCACAGAGGCAGAAGCCTTCTACACCCACACCCTGAAAGTGTGGGAGACCTCTGCCCGGAGCCTGGATGCAGGTTCCGTGGTTACTTCCCTGGGGATTGTGGGAAAGGCTCTTGGTGTGTGCTCCATCAACAATTAGACGGTAAGATACACTGTATCCTAAGTGACATTATTTCTTCACTAGCTGTAACGTTAATAGTCACCTTTAACCTCACGCCACATATATCTACTAGTAGTCTCTTTTTATCCCTATTCCTGCGTAGTGTAAGTTTTGAGTTGGTTTTATGTCTATTGAATAAATAATTCCTTCTATAATAGGCCGAATCAGCCATTATTAAAGAACTTTTGAATGAGAGTGGGTTTTGGGGAGCTGGCTGCCTCAATAAAGCTACTGCCTGCTGCCAGAGGCTTGAGCAAAAGGAAAGGACTTATCCAAACCCCCATATTCATTTGTACCACCCTAGGAACAGATTTAACTAGATTGTTCATTGTGGTATTTACTATGTATCCTAATTGGTTTGCTGCCACGAGAGAGGACTGGGAAGTGGGGAGATTCTGCATGTCAGTAAGGCTGTCAGAGATGGGACCCCAGGATGGCTACAGCAAGCTGAAAGTGGGCAAGAATTAACACTGAGTTTTGTCTGGGGTTTGAACTTGGTGAGGTCACCTAATTCTGACTGAATTGGAAAGATGTAACATCTAGTGAAATTAGATGAAAATATAACTGTTCAAAGAGGGTAACACTGGCCATGGTCTATGTATAGGAAAGCATTACCATTCCTTTCAGAGCTTCTGCCCGAACAACAGGAGTGGACACAGGCCTGACCCTCCATCCAGCCCCAGGGATTTCTCCAGGCATCTCCTTGTGTGCTGTATTGGTTTGGCATGAATGGTGAAACCCAATTAGTGATCTGCTTTAAAACTGACAGCCAGAATAGCCAATCAAGTGTACACCTCTGGGACACATGGCTTTAAATTCAGGTGAATTGTGGGAAAGGTCTCTTTTGCCCTGGGCCTGCCATGAGGTAACATCGAGGGGGGCAGCAGTGGGGCCCAGCTTCGGCCCTGCTGCCCTCAGGGCCAGGATGGGGCAGCCGTGCCGGGGCTGGCCCTGGCTGGAGCCGAGCCGGGTCCCTGAGCCCAGCAGACACCGGCAGAGAAAGGGGAGCCACGGCTGCTGACATCCAGCCGATCCTACGGCCTGCNTGTGTAATTCCATGGCCCATATGTAGTCATGGGAAAGACTGCATTTTGGGAAGCTCACAAATGCAGATTGCCAGGCGGGCTGCTTTTGTGGGAGCTGGAAGCCACAAACAGACTGTGTCTCTTGTGGAAAGTTACCAGAACAAATCAGGAAGGACTTGTCTCTCTCAAAGACTGGATGAAAGACTATTTTATAAATGGTACTGACCTATAGTTCTGATTTTCTGTCTCTACATTGTTTTGTGGAAAAGTAAACGGTGGAGGGAGGGGAGTGCTTTTAAAAAGGTTTCTTTTTTTTCTTTCTTTTTTTTTTTGTTCTTCTTTTAGTGTGTGTTAATAAATCTAATTGTTTCTATCTTGAAGTTAAGCCTGTTTTGCCTGTCTTCTAATCCTATTCCATAGCGGAAAAATAGACCACTACACTAAATTTAACAAAACAAATTCAGTGAATGTGAAACCACTACAAGTGCATACTATCCAAAAAGGAAGGAAAATAGGAGAAAAAAGGTAGGATCTATGTATTCAGAGAGAAGTATCCTATGAACAACTAGTCTGAAGTACCTTTTAGGTATTATACCTAGTATATCCCTGCAGCAGATTGTCATGTTTTATGGCTCCCAGCTTCCACACACGACAGGTTGTGCCAGTAGCATACATCCCGCTTTTAGAATAAGATTCTGGTAACTAAAGTTTTGCCATACACTTTTATAAGTAAGTTTTTTGATCTTTCATAATAATGAAAAAACTCACACAAGCAAAGAGAATGAAACATAGACTGAGACACTGTGTGTATTTTTAATAGGGGAAAAAGCTGAATGCTCAAGAATATTGAAAACTAAACCAAAAACCTAAAGAAGGACATTATCTTTATGCTTCAGGCATTAACAAATACCAGTCAGTAGGAACTGGGAAAGTATTTTCTTTCTGAGCAAATAAAACATCCATTTTGTGGACTTTTTTATTAGCAAGTCACATGAAATGTGGGTTACTGATCACTGTCACACCTGATGGTACCAGATGCAAAGGCTGTGGGGTTAGATCCTGAATAGTTACACCTGGTTTCATACTTTCTGATAAAACAAAAACAACTGCATTGCATGAAATAATGTAAGAAAAACAATCTCTTGACTTCTTTTTTTTGGCAAGTGATTGGTTATTTTTATTCAGTAAAATAACAGGGAGAAAAGTTGTGAGGAGCTTTTTAGGCTGCCTATTGTCTGCTCATATCAAGGGCAAAACAAGCCCCAACCAGCAATACATTGTCAGCTGTGCCTGTGTGTTATTTCCAGGTTCTGAATCCAATCTAGAATAATCCTTTCTAGTGTGGAAAAGAATCACAATAAGTACTGCTTAGAGAAGGCATGTAAAATACACAAAAGGTGAGCACTTGCCAAAAATAAAGATAACAAATCTGTCTTTTATGTGAAGCATACTCAGCACCACTGAAAGTAAAGGAGGAGAGGGTGGCTGGAAGAGCATAAAAGAGCAGGCTGTGACCTGCTCAGCATTCCTGAAAACACAGGACCTAAGGACATCCACTTTTTATATGAGAAGTCCAGATCTGCAAGTGCCCCATCCCACTACACTGGTTTCAAGACCAACTCAGGGACCATTTGCTACTTTGTGATTAGATCTGTGGCTCTGCAAAAGTTTCTGTTCTGCACATGAAAACTATTAAATTTTTTTGTTGTTGTAGTAGGGGAGGAGGAAGACAACATGATATTTATAAATAAAATCAGAAAAATTAATAGAATCATAGAAAAGTTAAGGTTGGAAAATACCTCTACAATCACTGCTTTTGATCCTTAAACCTGGTACCACTGTGTTTCCCATTAAACTAAATTTGTGTCTCCAAATGCCACATCCACCTGTTTTTTGTACACCTCCAAGGATGGTGACTCTACGACTCCCCTGGGAAGCCTTTTCCACTGCCTAACCACCATTTCAATGAAGAAATTTTCCCTAATATCCAATCCACATCTCCCCTAGCACAACTTAAGGCCATTTCTTCTCACCCTGTCACTTATTACCTCGGAGAAAAAAAACCTTCCCCACCTCGTTTCAACCTTCATTCAAGTATTTGTAGGGAATATGGTTCCCCCTGAACCTTCTTTTCTTTATGCTAACCAGCTCCAGCTCCCTCAAGCCCTTCTCATAAGATTTGTTCTCTAACTCTATTCCACTCTCTTCTATTCTTCACAAAACTTCTAGTTCTGATAGCATTTTCATAGAATTTATTTTGACAGAATGAATGGTTGGTTAGAAAATTCCCTATATGAATGGGTAGTTAGCCACAAATCATGAAAACTTAAGTGGAAAAGTAGATTAAATTCTGTTGAAGATGCATGTTGAAACAATTAATACGTGGCCAAGGATATGATGGGGAATGGCTTATGGGAGTGTTGCTGTGTACCACATTGTTTACAGATCAAACATTCCTAGAAAAGAGTACCTAATCAAGTAATTGTTAAGTTTCTGCTCATTTAAATAGTGAATGTTCCCAAAGAAACATCTTTATAAGAATTTTGGCTTCACATTGTCCCAGACCATTCTACTTACAATCCAACAACAGTTGATAGTTCCCACCAAGGTTATGATCTGAAACAAGCTGTGAAAAATGAGATTTTTGAGTGATAAAGAGCTGTTTTGCAGTCTTATATTCATCAGCTACACCCTACCTCTGTTTCTACACTTTAAGATAGGAATGTACCTTCTTTGTAGAATGAGTACCTTCATCCTCCCTGAGGTTCATGTGAATAAAGGGTATTATTTAAACAGTTTTTAATGCTATTCCCATTGTTCAGGATCTTGAGTGCCTTGCTTTATAATTTTATCATAATCTTCTCTGACTCTTGTATTGTGCTTTCCATTATCTGTGTATGAGATCAGATCCCCTCTTGGAGCTGTTGCTTGCTGGCTTTCATCATTAGCAGATTACAGCTTTCAGGACCTGTGGGTGTGCACTGCTGGAAGTTACCCACTGGTCACACCTCCACTTAGGTTTCTAAAACTTCTGAATGTGAACCAGTCACTGCAGCCTCTGTCTAGAAAGCTCATCATCTTCTTCTCATAGAGATGTCTACAACAGTGGGAGGAGTAGCCTTCTGGAGCTGTTATTCCTCCATACTGACCAGTGCAACTCAAGAGAGCCCTTTTGATCTGACTTAGATGTCTGCATTTTCAATGGTCACAGACAAGTGAGATGAACGTTGCACCAAAGACCATTTGGTTTGAAATGTGCTGCTTGGCTCCATTGATCATGTAACACCTTTATGTTCATGATTAAATACACCTCATAGACTTGGATTTCTAGAGTGAATAGACTTAGTTAAAATATGATAGTAAATTTCTTCCATATTTTGCTGTTTATTTTCAATCTGCTTTCCTGGGTTTTGGAATATTCATATACAAAACATGAAAGTAGAGTAAGATGGTCAAAGCTAATTAATTTGAAAATTAAGAGCAGACCATAAAATATTATTTTCTCATCCTTAGTCACACTTCCTCTTAGATAATACTACCTAGAGACAATCAAGTGCATAGATATTATGAGGAAATAGCTGCATGAGGTATTTCTAGCAGTGCAGATCCTTTTTGAAGTCCACTGCTTATGTCATAAGGCTGAAGTGGAAACTAAGATTGTGTCCCAGAAGACATTGTCTGCTAAAGGAAGCCAGGGAAAAGTAATAAGAAAGTGAAGCTTCTTATGAGCTCAGTTAAAATGCTACTTGAAATGTGCAAACCTTATCTCCCTGGCCAACACAGCTGATGAAGAGAAATAGCTTCATCCAGGGGGAACTTCAGAGCATGAAAATCTAGATTCACAGTAAGCAGAGGTTTCTCAGGCTGAAAGACAGCCAGTAATTTTTAGTAACAAAAATCATCTAGAACACCTGTCCTCATGAGAAAAAAAAATGTTTTGGCACTTGTTGCTGCTGTACCTGCTAAAGTGAGTGAGACTTCCTCCGAAGAGTAAGGTCTCAGGAGTATGCAGCGTCACAGTGGTTAAAAGCTGCAGAGTTGAATGCAAACATTCACATCCTTCATCACTCTTAATCACTTTCTCATTTCCAACTCTGCTGAGTAACACAGTGGACATTTCCAACTTTGTGTTTCTGCTGGAGCTTTCCAGTCTCCAGCAGATCAGCTAACATTGTTTGGATTCTGGCATTTATAAAAGTAATTGGAGGGTGATATTTCCATGATTTATAAAATTTTAAATATTGTTTTAGGCTTAGATTTTGGAACATTAGACTGCTAATGCAGATATCATGCTTTATACCTATTTGTCATGAGAGAAATGCCACCAACAACTTAGCCTTTAAATATGCTGAAAATCTAGTAGGCATTTTCATCTGTTTATATTACAATACATTTATAGATGACAACATTTTTTACATGAGATAATTACAGCAACCTTTATGTGTCCCTTCTGACAGACTTCTTAGTCTCCATTACTGAAGAAAGGATTGCCTTCAAAGACCATGCTTTCTAATTTGCTGAAGGGCTGTTAGATGAAGATTTTACCACAAGGAGATTAAGAAACAATTGTTGTGCAGGGTAAGCCAAATGAAAGGACATGATGCATCTCTGCATCTGCATGCCTGACTGAATGCCCCAAATCCCCTTTCTTCTCCTACTCATGATCTGAAAATTTGTGTGGCTTTAGTCCAGGAATGAAAACCTTTATTTTTTTTTTCTTTTCTAATAATTCATACCCTACTAAAATAGTTGCCTATAAATAATCCATAGAGTGAAAAAGCAGTGTTGGTAGGTGCCTATGATCCTAGTAAAAATAAATTACACACTCAACCATTACTCCAAAAAAAAAAAGGAATTAGATGCAGATCACTTATTTTTATTGATCATTTTAAAATAAACTGTGAATTTATATAAGACAGAAGTATAAATAAGCATGGCATAATGCAGAAGTTTTCAACATTCTCAAACCAGCTGGAGAACAAAATAAATCAATGGTGTAAAAGCAATGCATTAAAATTCATTCTACATGTACATTCCTTATTAAGGAACAAAACAGCTTTATGATGCCTGTTTCTGAGAGTAAATTTTACTGACATATAATACACCATTATCAGACATTTCTCAAAGGCATGTTCTAAAGTTTTGAACTTGGCTACATATAATGTATTTGAAAATGTGTACTGAATTTGGAGAAGGAAGTATGCAAAATGTGCATTCTGATTAAAATTGAATATTTATTTTTTCATTCCACAACATCCTTTTCAGACAAATGCAGGGAGACATTTCTCTGCTCAAAGCACTGGTAGAATGCCTATGGCCATGATCCTGCCACTGATAGCACACAGGAAGAAAGTTGCCTCTCAATTGAGTGTCCTTGAAGACAAAGGGTAGTTTGAGGATGAGTCAATCAGTTCACGAGCTATTGTTTGAAGTGCTGTAAGCCTTAGACCTTAGCTTTGCTCCTCCTGATCTCTTACTGTTACCTTCAAAGGCTGTAGGATGAACCTACATTCATACAGAGTACAGATAAAGAAATAGAGGTGAGATATAGATAAAACACAGAGGAAGGATTCAGCACATTCCATAAGCTCTAACCAGAGCCAGCCATAATAGAGCATTATTGGCAAGGAAGTGAAGAGCAAAGAATTATGGCATAGAGAGGGACTGAGATGGGAATTTTATTCTCATGGGAAATCTTTTTGGAACTGTGTTTCCTTTCTAAATTCAAACGGAAGTTGAAATTCTAAATTTTTTGTGGACGATCAGGAAATTCAATAGGATCTCAGTTCAGGAAACTGAAATTTCCTTCTCTCAATAGGATAAAAATCATTATATAGAACAAAAAACTGTATGTACATACCTTTTAGTGTACATTAATATGCATTATGATCATCTAAATAAGATTAACTAAGCTTAATGCAATTCTTATTTTCAGTTGTATCAAAGAAACATTGTAAATCAGGATATTGATCCTGGTAGATTTGTGTTTCAATGAACAGATGTTTTTTTCTCATCAGTGGAGTTACAATAGTTCTAAGTCCTGAATCAGTCACAAGGGATCTTCTGAGTGCATAAGGAAAAGAAATTAAGACAAATTCATCTCCTTCATCTGCTCCAAATTTGAGCATAATATCTGAATCCATACAGACTGGCCCAAGGTGGGTTTGACTGTGCTGGGAACTGGTCCAGCCTGGGCACCAGCCCAGCCCAGAAATCTCTGGGACACAGTGCAATGGTGCCTCCTGTAAGCCCAAGTGAAATTGGGCTGTGCAGTGCTCTCTCGTGCAACAAATGGCTTTGAAAAATCCTTTCTTAGCAACTATGATAATGTAACCAAAATTGATCCAGCAAAACAGCCAAATGCTGACTTATTTTTAACTCTGTGGTTACTCCTGTATGTGTCAATGCCAGTTCAGTGCTCTCCCTTCACAGATCCTATAGAGGAGGCACCACCACTGGTACAGCTAGAATTAATGCTCCAAGAGCGCTTCTAACTTCCAATTTACTTAAGTTATTGTAGAAGGAGTTCGGGGAGACCTGCTGCTAGTGTTAATGTATAGTGCTTACTGGATGAACCTGCATTAGTGTTTCCATTCAGGCTGGAATTGAGGTTTGGAAGCCAATCTTATAACTTCCCTGCCTATTGCGCCTTGGTTCTTGTCCAAAAACTATTCATAGTACTTGGGCTCTGATTCTGAGGTGAAACTAAAAAAAAATAGAAACCCCAAAGCACTCTTCAGTCAATATTCAAGGCACCAGGACCAAATTGGTCTGTGTTAGAGTTAATCCAAAGAAAAGAGCCCTTGAAACGCATATAGTTTGGATATAAGGTCTCCAGCAGCAATTGATGCTCTGGAAATTAGCTCCTATTATACCACAGTACTTTCTACTGGATGCAAAGCTCTCCTAGCAGATCTAGCCTGGCAGGGGGTAACACCCACTCACATTACAAGTCTACCACAAGGTTTATGGTCGAAATACGCACCAAATAATTTGTGTAATGTTAAGATCTGATTAGTGAAAGATGCCTATGTTGGAATTAAGGTTCAAATGAGATTGTATGCCAAAATCAATAATACGGATTTTATTTAACAATGAATGTGAGGTAGAGACATAGAAATAAATAGACAAGAGAAAGAAATTGACAAGAAATAGAAAAGAGAGGAGAGACAGAGAGAGAGAACAAGGAGATGATGGTCATCACATATAGATCCAGCTTTACACTGGCCTTCTCAGTCATGGGGAGTTGCGCTGTTGTTCAAAACTCTTCACTATTTATACATCTTAGCACCACAGGAATTAAGGTTCATTGAATATGCAGTTCTTGTATACTATTGGTTAAATTATTCTCTCACTTCTAATGCTCATTAGTCTACATGTTAAGTCTTTCTCTACTTTTGAGTTTGTTAGTTTCTTGGGTTGATGGGCTGCGAGTCCAGCATCACGATCACCTCCTGCTAGAATTACCTTTTACCCATTGAAGCTGATTTCAGCATAGTTTCAGAGCTAGCTTTCCTTGTGGTCCATAAATTCTGCATTCTTTGTGTCCATCATCAATGATAAACTCTTCTTCCCAAGATTTGTTAACCTCCCCCAGGGTCTGAGACAACACTTGGACAACAGTACCACCTATTCTTTTCTCAAGTTCCCACAGTGATGGCTTCTCTTACAGTCCAAGGTACATGTATCCACAGGGACACATTCAGGGGAGCTTTGGTGGTCACAGATACTATCTGTCCCATAACATGGGGGGATCTTTGTTTGACCAGTGATATGCACATAAGCAGTTACTTCTTTACACTGTTTGCCACCATGGAAATTTTTGTCAGGATGCATTAACCAGGATGAGCTAACCAGATTTTGCCTCCACCAGGCCTTGGGTTAGCACCATCCTGTTCCTCCATTCTGTGCTTATCTCATGGCAAAGTCCTTTTGTTGCCTTGAGACTGTTTGAGACAGGTAACTGTGCTCCTTAAACCCTTACAGTAATAGAAATTGCTATACTAGTTTGCTAAGAGTGATTCTCCTCAGCGGTGTTCTTTACATAGCAATGCTAAAACCAGGACCCTTGGGAAACTGGCTACAAGAACAGACTCCATGACAACAATGTCATTCTTTGGAATGACAATTACAAACTTATTATGAGACCTTTGCAAAAGTGTTACATCATTTCTTTTTTCTCAGTGTCTGGCCCTTTTTTCCTAGGGAATAAAAGCTTTTCCAAATGGCTTTTTTTTGGTGCTAAAATTAGTTATTAAGTTAATATCTTTGGCATTGACCCTATCCTAATTGCAAGATTTATGCCATTTCCTGGTACTAATAGAGTGTTCAATACATGCCTGGGAGGTTCAGTAATAGGTATGTCCCTGGTAGATCTCAAGTCAATATCATTCGTTCATAAGAAATCTGAGAAAAAAATCCTATTTCTATATTTCTTACAGGAAAAATAAAAGCATAATTAATGTTAAATATATATGGAAATAACTTCTAAATATTTGTGTTTAAAAATAGAATTGTAAAGCAAAACTCTAAGTCTCGAACATTATATTTTTTCCATCTCTAGGTTTTCTTTTTATATTCTTATTTTTATTTATTATTATATTTATTATTTATTTTTATTTTCTTGTTCTTATTCTTATTCTTATTCTTATTCTTATTCTTATTCTTATTCTTTCTAATACTCTTGTGATTTAATGCATACTCTGTAAATTAAACGAGATTTTATACCTGTGTAACTGTTATCTTGCCACTGTTTTTAAGGATTCCATTTGTAATCCCATTTGCCACCTAAGAACTTTCAGAGGTGCTGGAGCATAAACTGGAAAAAACATAGCAGAGCTGTTGAAATCTGAGATGAGTTTGAGGGGAGAGCTGAAAAAATCCTTTTTTATTTGTGCACAAAGAAAGTAGGATATGGAAACTGGTAACACCTTGAAGGTGAAAAGCCACTATCTCACTTAACAGAGCCCAATTTTACAGCAGAAATGTAATTCCATTGTTGCAATCGTGGAAGCAAAAGTGTCCTTGATAATGATTCCAGGGTAATTGCCAAGATATATAATCCCAGATAATTTTATCTACACAACCTTGAAATTACAAGGCACAGCAACAGAGATGTGAGGTGAGGTTCCTGAGTCACACACCTAGAGTCACTGCATTCAAGGTAGGAATGGAGGCACTTACAGAAGATGATATGCAGATAGATATGTGCAGTGGATAAGTAAATTGCTCTCTAGAAATACTTAGGGGTGAGCAAATAGCTCGTATGTGTGTACATAGGCTGCAAATGACAGCAGATAATGAGACAAGTGCCATCTCTAAAACCATGATCCTGACTTGAATTTTATTGGCCAAGCAATTCACTTGTGTGAGAAGAGGCAGTAGAATTGACTAACTTTTGAACTCAACATAGTGTTAGGGAAGAGTGTTTTGTAGGCCTATGTTAAGTTTATTTAAAACAAATATAGTTTCTTCACGTTTGTTTAGTTTGTTTGTTATTAAATTTTTTTAAAGGATCTTTTATCAATTTATAAGTTTCATATGTAACTCAAAAGTTATTATGTAACTTAAAAGTTATTTATTTCAGTTTGAAATAAATCACTACTAGGCCTGGAGGGGGAAAAAAAAAAAAAAAAAAGAAGTGATGCATGAAGAAACTCCAGAACAGGAAAACACACTGTTCACTCTAAATGACTTTTAGTCTGGTTCTGAGACAGCTTTGTGTCCTGACAGAAACCAACTTTACCAGGTCATCTGGTACAGGCACAAAATGAGAAAATAAGGAAGAAAATACTTCTCTCTCCCAAATAATAAGATGTATTTGAAAGAAAAACAGTCCTTTTCCACATGCAATGGAACTGATTAATGAATTGCTGAGTCTGACAAAGCAAGCTGGCTATAGGAGGAAAAAAAGAGCAAAGCACTTCTAAGCCATAGATATATGCTGAGAAAACTCAGAACAAGAGGATCAGGAAAATGAGTGATCAAACTCCAAAGAATATTTAGTTATGAATAAGAAGAGACCAAGTTCAATTTACAGATGATGATGATGATGATGATGAAGACCATGATGATTATTATGATGATGATTTTGTCTGTTCTCTGTTTGAACAACACATTTTGTATTAAAAAGCTCTCTCTAGTGTTTACATCCATTTATATTCACTGTTGTGTCTCCCAGAACAAGCAACCTCCAAACCAGCCTAGACTGAGACACAGAAAGGAGTATCGCCTAGCCACTGGTCTATTTGAGAGGTGTGGGTATACAACTTTGGGAGAAGCCCAAGACAAATACAGCCTCACCAAAAGACTTTGCAAGCACATCAAGCCAAAGTTAAAGTTTTGATGTATGCATCATCTGTATGGAGCTTAAAGATTCATATGGAGCTTAAAAGGCTCATAGGGTTACAATGAGGGTTTATTCAGCTATGTGATGCCCAGAGAGATTTCAACAACAAATAAAGAAGTGTGGGTGGAAGAGACAGAAAGCACACTTCATAAATATCACCTTCCATAATGACTTCCTGCAGGTTTCCACAGGTACAGAAAGGAATAAACACACAGAAAATGGAATAAAATATATGCCACAGTTGACGGTTCACATTAACAGAGACCTGCATAGTCATCAAAAAGAAGTCTATCTAATGACAAATCATACTCTGAAGAACATATATTACTCTAGGAAATGACTGTAGCCTGCTGCAAGAATTCTTTACTTTGTCAGTGCTCTGTACTTGTCTCTATAGAGAGTAAAGGCATCGGAGGAATGAAGGCTGTGGTGGAGCCCTTTGCTGATGCAGACGAATAGCTCCCTGTTGGCCACCCTTCCAGACTGAAAAGTGCACAGCAAAGCACAAAAGGAAGAAGCAGTAAACAAAGAAACAAAACCCCAACACTCTTCTCTTCTCCATATAACCCCCTGCTAGCTACTTTCTCAAAACATGCATACATTTCTTTATTTAGTACTATATTACTCATGCAAAAGCTCAATTTCTTCATTGGGTCAATACCCAACTGCTTTGTGCCTGGAAAGGCAAGCTATTTATTAATTAGACCTGCCCTGCAGTCTGTCACTCCTGTTCCAGTACACTTTGCTTGTGCCATTCTCCAGCTGGTACAGCCATGACATCACTTACTTTCAAAACGATTTTAAAATGTGAGGAGAAAATGCAAAAAGAGCAGAGTTAATCATGCTTTAAGCAAACTTCTGAAACATTTCCCAGTGTTATGTACCTTGCAAGAAAGGGACAGCTCTGTACCTGACTCTTGGGAGGGATTTTTCTATTTAAAAGTTGCAAACACTCTAAATTTCATTGTTCAAAGTGTTGTAATACATTTGTTTGCCAAATAATATTGCCAATAATAATAGGGTTCACATGGCTTTAATCTGCTGGCCTGAAAACACTTTGTAAAAGAAGTCTGCACCACTACTTTCATTTCTGTATTTCTGTTTCCCCTTGACTTTTTCATAAGATGCTCAGTAGAAGGCGTGTGGATAGGAGTGGCACAGTCATACAATCCTCTGTCTCAGTGACTGTTTCAGCCCTTGTCAAGGGCTGAATCCCTGATCACTCAAGGGAGACAACCTAGTGCCTACAACACACCACACAACCTCATCTGCCTTCACTGGCAGGGAATCAGATGTGTGAGGTTGTCCTGTGGCACTGTCATCTTTCAGCAGAGCTGCTCTGTGCGGTCTGTTTTCTGAAGAGTTTTCATTTCATTATCTCTCAAGCTACTGATAGCATCTTGTGACTGAAACCTGTCATTTTTATGTGAATGGTGTATCTCACTGAAGCCTCATCTCACCAGACCTCTGATACAGTCTGTAATACATGTGAAAGGAACATTCTCAAGACATCCCAAAGCTGAGATCGTAATGAGTAGGCTAAGGTCATTGATGGGCTTGTACTGTATTTTTTTACCAAAAGGAAGTTAAAAGGATATATTTTTTCTCTTTTTCCATGTCTATTGTTGTCACTATCTGTGTAATGCTCTCTCAAAGAAGAAAACCTTAATGACATACAGAAAATGCTAAGGAGAATAGAGGCCCTTCCCTGTGTTCCTGTCGTCTTTTACCAAACCCTGCATTCTTAGACCCACATAAAAAAAAAAAAAAAA
>WBMY01015141.1:138142-179095 GCA_013397315.1 Donacobius atricapilla
AAAAAAAAAAAAGCCCTTGTCCTGTGTATAGAGACATAAATCTTCCTCTTTCAGAGATTTCCATAGATTTGCCTTTGTCTTTATTAGCTTTCCGCTTGGACAGGAATGTGCATATAAGTGAATGAGGGAATGGTCATCTACGATTACTACTTAGGGTTACAAGTACACACTTAAAATGTCAGGCAGTTTTCTGATACTTGCATCCACATTTCATCCCACAGAACAGAGGCAGAATGTCTCTGCAACATGGGCCAGGCCTGTAGTGGCCAGCCAGCAGGAGACAGTAGACATGCTCATAGGAAGAAGGTTGAAAGGTCCTGTTTGTCAAAACAGGACCCAGGGGAAATCCTTCCTAAATCTGTTTCTCTCTTCGGCAAATCAATGGGCAGACAGCCTGTATTGAGTTTGCGTGTCCTGGTTTTGGTAGTGGTAGGGATTCCAGGGGTGGCTTCTGTGAGAAGCTGCCAGAAGCTTCTCCCACACCCAGCAGAGACAACGCCAGCTGGGTCCATGATGGACCTGCTTCTGGCCATAGACTATCCCATCAGGAATGACAGTAACGCCTCTGTGTCTTGGTTTGAAAGACAGGGGTCTGCTAGGGAGCGCAGGGCCTCCCTTGGAATGAAGAATTCAAACCCCATCCCTCCAAATTTTTAAAATCTTGAAAATTAAGTGGGCTCTCAGCCAAAGATATGGGGATAGGAATAACAGTTCTTTACTAGGAATATTTAAAAAATACAAATGCAGTAGTATAAAACAAACAAAAAAAGCCCTAGAAACACTGACAGAGTCAGAATATGACCTGACACCCTGGTCAGGGTGCTGGAAGCAGTCCAAATAACTCCTTGTGGAGTAATAGATGTGTCTCTGTTGGACTAAAGATGATCCTTAGAAGGGTCCAGCAGTGGTGAGATGGGTCTGATCTTCCTCTGGGAATTCCAGTGGAAAAGTAGACTCCTCTGGGAATCCAGTGGCAAACTGGCTCCTGGTGTTCTGACTGCCAGGTTTTTATCCAGGCAGAAATGCTTGGCTCCTCCCACTGGGTGCAGCATCTCACAGTGGGATGATGTAATGTTATCAGTTATGCAGTGAGCCTTAATGGCCCATCAACAGCAGATATTCCCCTGGAGGGAGGATGGGTCCTGGCAAAGAAAAGGAACACTGCCCAATCTGGTTTTAACAGTTGGCCCATTCACTGAGAGACACCCACCCCCTCCCCACCCCCCCGGAGTTATGAGATAAAGAAAAAAAAGAAACAACTTCTTCAACTGATTTCAACAGATTGGGAATAGAATACATGCTTTTGGCTATGTCTTGCATTGCAACCAAAGACACTCTGTGATAATATATTTAAAAAGGAAAAAAGATATTGTAAGATGTAATTTCTCTCAGAGATTAGAGGAGTAGTAATGTGAGATGAACAGCTCTGCAGACACAAAGGTCAGTGGAGAAAGAAGGGCAGGAGGTGCTCCAGGCGCGAGAGGTGAGATACTTCTTCAGCCTCTGGTGCAGCCTATGGTGGAGCAGCTGTGGCTCTGCAGCCCATGGAAGAGCACAGGGATGCAGAGGTCACATGCAGCTCAAGGAGGACACCCACAGAGCAGGTGGATTTCTGAAAGAAGACTGTGAGCCCATGGGAAACCGGTGCTGGAGAAGACTCCTGGCAGTGATCTGTGTACTCATGAAGAGAGAAGCCCATGCTGAAGCAGGTTTCGNTGATGTAATGTTATCAGTTATGCAGTGAGCCTTAATGGCCCATCAACAGCAGATATTCCCCTGGAGGGAGGATGGGTCCTGGCAAAGAAAAGGAACACTGCCCAATCTGGTTTTAACAGTTGGCCCATTCACTGAGAGACACCCACCCCCTCCCCACCCCCCCGGAGTTATGAGATAAAGAAAAAAAAGAAACAACTTCTTCAACTGATTTCAACAGATTGGGAATAGAATACATGCTTTTGGCTATGTCTTGCATTGCAACCAAAGACACTCTGTGATAATATATTTAAAAAGGAAAAAAGATATTATAAGATGTAATTTCTCTCAGAGATTAGAGGAGCAGTAATGTGAGATGAACAGCTCTGCAGACACAAAGGTCAGTGGAGAAAGAAGGGCAGGAGGTGCTCCAGGCGCGAGAGGTGAGATACTTCTTCAGCCTCTGGTGCAGCCTATGGTGGAGCAGCTGTGGCTCTGCAGCCCATGGAAGAGCACAGGGATGCAGAGGTCACATGCAGCTCAAGGAGGACACCCACAGAGCAGGTGGATTTCTGAAAGAAGACTGTGAGCCCATGGGAAACCGGTGCTGGAGAAGACTCCTGGCAGTGATCTGTGTACTCATGAAGAGAGAAGCCCATGCTGAAGCAGGTTTCGTGGTAGGACCTGTGACCCTGTGAGGTACCCACTCAGGAGCAGGCTGTTCCTGAAGGACAGCACCCCCTGAAGAAATGACCCATGTTGCAGCAGTTCATGAAGGACTGCTGCCAATGGGGTGGACTCAGACTACAGAAGCCCATGGAGGCTTTTCTGCCATGAGAAGGACTCCTTTCAGTGTCTGGAAATATCCCCTGCACTATTTAAACCGCTAATTCATGCTTTCTCTGTGTAAACACTGATTCATTGGTATTATACCTGCTTTACTTGCATAATAATTCATAGCATTTGTGTGAAAACATTATTTCTCAGAGGAGAAACACAGTTTCCCACCTCTGTGAAGGGACTGGCACTACTCTGAACTTGCAAAATTGCTCTTCTCTAAAAACCAACCTATATGACATTAAAATTGTAGCGCTCAGTCAGCAGACTGTGTACCATCAGATTTAAAACAGATGAAGTGAGAAGAGAAACCAAGGTGGAAATTCAAGGTGATCAGTTGTCACAGCTAGAGCCTAGCTGCATATAGCTCCAGTCTGACTTTTGTAAATGGTTCTGGAAATAGAGAGTAGATGACAAAGATCAGGACAAGCAGTGTCCTTCTGTTATGTCAAAATTTTGAGAGACTAATGGGAGCTGCAATGGCAAGAAGCAGTTCTATTCTTACTCAGTGCTCCTGTCAAGATGATCACTTTTAGAGTGCTTTCTCTTTAAGTTTGCTGAAAAAAGATGTAATTTCAGAGAGCTGTGCCATCAGTTATTACAGTGTAAAATCAGATACGAGAGGTCATTCCCTGGCACTAACAGCTCTGGGCACACTTGCTCAGTGACCTCTGTTATCCTGATGGGTAAATTCCTTATGTGATTGTCTCTGCTTCAAATTAACAGATCTCTACCATTCTCTACATGAAGAGATCAAACAGTCCCATGTGACTTGCAAATTAGTCCTCTAAATTAAGGTCTCCACACAATTAGGTTGCTTTAGTGTGAGATGGCAACATTATCTATTTTCAGTACAAATGTCTGGAAAGTTCTCTTCCATTCTTCTTTTTTTAAACTGAGCTTTCATTAATCTTAATGCCACAAAGTATTTCTAACACTACAGGCTAATCAAAACAACTTAATGAAGAAGCAGAAGGCCTTGCTTCATTGTCAACTATAAATCTTAAAAATCCAGTGGTTTGAATGTTGAATGTAATTTGAGAATCTCACATATGTGTAAAGAACTCACATGCCCTGAGTGTGTATGCAAGGTGTCTGTGTGGATGCTGTCTCCAGCCTGGAGTGACCAGCAGGGCTAGAGCCTCTGCCCGGATGACCCCAGGAGCAGGTCATGCTTTTACTGAGCTAATCCCGCCTGGCTCATTGTGGGTATACTCTGCATTTGCAGGGAAAAAGTCAGAAGGAACCAGTGGAGCATTGCTTTAGCTTGTCCCTCTGAAAGGGAGAAAGGAATCCACCGAGGGATGAGGCTAATGGGAAATGCAAAGTTCAAGCAGAAAGACAGCCCAAGGCAGAGGCAGTCTGAAGTCTGGTGATAAAAAACTCAAATATATGGACAGAAATCAATCAAAACATTATCATTAAATTATAACTTCTGTTTTTGTTGCTTCTTCTTCAGTTGTTTTGCTTCCTTGTTTATCTAGTTCCCATTCTGTGTATTGAATTAGTAGCATGAAGTGACATCTTATGTAAAACCTGTGGTTTTTACTAGATACATGCATTACGGGTCTCAGCTGAAAAGAATCTGACCCAGATAAGTAATCATTCCTTAAATTTCATGGGTTACATTTTGGTGAAGAAAAGTTATTTAAACATTAATTGAGTAGGTGATAGTAAAATAATAATTGTTTCAGTTGATTAGACTGTTCCCTCCCACAAGATTGCGAGAAACAGAAAAAAAAAAAAAAATCTTAGATTGTCTGCAGATCTGTGCTTTCTTTCAGTTATAGTCTTCAACCCATAGAGCCAGGTGAATCCCAGGATGCCTCAAAAGGCTCTAGCACTCTCTGCAACCTCCCTTGTCTCTGACTATCTCAACCATATGTTTTCCTTCCTTTTACTTCTACAAAACAGACTTAAAAAAAAGCGAAAGCAGAAACAGTAAGGGAGAAGTAGGCCAGAGGCAAACCAGGCCTTTTCCTTCAGATTTTATGCCCAAGTATAAGGTATTAAGAGAAAATACAGATGATCACTTTCTTCAGTTAGAATAATAAAGCAGAATCTTTTCAGGTCAAAATTATCATAAACTCATTGAAACCTTTGTGATTATGACAGCAAACAAAACTGAACTCCTGTTTCAGTTAGTGTAAATGATTTAGTCATTGTTCCCTTGCACAAAATCTAATGTATTCACATTTCTTCTATTTTCTGAATGACAGGTACAACATTTACTTCTATAGTACCTATTTTATTCTAAATAGAATAGTCCAGAACATTTTGTAAGGAAGGAAATCTAGTGAAGACTGACCGTCGTAATGATATTCTGCCAATCAATACATTTTTTCTATTTAATAACTACATTACAGGGAATCACATTTTTTGTTCTTGTAACCTGTAATTATCTTCTGATTTTGCCTTTCAGACCTTGAAATGTCTAACAGTAACTGAATATTTAGCCACTTGATGTTCATTTACTTGTAGGAATGCACATTCTGAAGGTCTGAAGTAGAAATATGAAGTAGATCTGAAGACAAAATATGGAAGAGAATGCTGTATATCCTACACATACACAAAAAAAATAGTATTAAGCAGATAAAGAGCACAAACTCTAGGCCTTTACAATAATAATGCTGACTGAAACGGTGCTAATACCCTTTTAGCAACAAATATTAGTGGCATAACATTTTGGTTTTTATGAAAATCAGTCAGTGCTGAAGACTGTTAAGCAAGATGAAAGAAACAAAGAATTTTCCACCTATTCTTTTGGATTTAGTAAGGAGATGGAAGTGTCTGCTTACAGAATAAATGCAGACATACGTTGCTTCTCCCCTAAATAGAGTAGATTTCCACTTTATAACTGTTCAGATCCATGGAGGGAGCTTCTCTCCAAAAATGGACAATAACTTACCATACTGAAGAAAAGTTTGCACAAGTCCCAAAGACTTAGCATAACTTTTCTCTAAGCTAACGAGGCTTCCTGACCCTGTGAGCATCCCAGTGGCTGCCCTGGTGCCAACATATGACTGCTGTGGCACCTGCAGGGGAGCCAGACAGAGGCACTGGGAGAGGGACCACATTTGGGGTGACAGACCCTCAGACAGAGTACCAGATATGCCTGGGTTTCGTCCTAGGAACACTTGCTCTCACTGCTACCTAGAGAGGAAAGATGAGAAGGCAGGGAAAAGCATGATGTTATTGTTTCCTGGGTCCAGAATGAGATTTTTACATGCAGACCGAGTACTGAAACCACTGGCAGACAATCTGAAAAACAGCAGGAAGCCCTAAGGTTGTACTGTACTCCTTTTTAGGACTGTCTTAATGGAGTAGTGCACACAACTGAGCCAAATGGACACAGTACCAGGCAGAAGTCTCTATATACTTATAAAAACACACCTGAGTAATATTTTCAATCACATCTGGCTCACTCTAAACCATCTCAGACTTAAGAAAGTGTCTATGGGGAATCAGTGTGCTATTATACAATGGACCCTTTTTCTACCCAGCTGTTTTAACCTAAAGAATTGCTACAAGGGTGTTCATAAATAATCCATGTCTTGTGCAGGCAAGACCTGACAGTCAAGTTAAGGAAATGGCAGAGATCATTGCCACTGAGTGCCTGTGTCATGGCATTGCTCCACATGCTGTTCTGACCCAGGCAACTGGCTGCCTAGAGGGAAGCTACAGGGACATCTCAGAGCTGCTGCTCTGAGGTTGCAGAGACAACTTTAATCTCAACATCTTTAGTCTCCAGTATGTTCCCTTGGTTTGCTTTACTCTACCTGGGGCACTCTTTTCTTCAGTCAAATACAGTTGTGCCACTGTATTTAAGAGTATTGAAGGACATTGCGATGAACTCACCTGCTCAGTAAATGCAGCAGAACAAGATTTGTTTTGTGCCCATGCAGCTGCACTTAGTTACAAGTGTGGTATTCTGTTCATGGACTGCGTGAGGGACCAGGCTCATTTTTAAACAGGAAGATTGTTTTTGTACAACTGTCACTGAGAAAAAAAATTCTTTCTCCCCACAGTGGACACAGGTATGTTAGTTTAGCTGCTTCTAACAAGAAAAACTACCTTGACTAAAACAGAGGTACAAGGGTAAATGGAGAGCAATGGCAGCAATCCATACTTACTGACAAAACAATATTGTAAATATGTCAGTATTTCAGTACATTAGCAATTAGAAAGACTATCTCCCTGTCCCAACACTGGTAATTATTGCTTATCTTCCAAGCCTCATACTGAGTGTATTTTGAAGCCCTCACTAGGACATTGAACACTCAAAGCTCAGTTGAGTTCTATGCTGCACTGAGCAGCATTTAGAGGCAGTGCCAGCTGAGTAAGAAGGGTGCATTTACACAGAACATGTTTGGCTCTGCCATGCCAAATGCCAGGGGGAGCCTAAGCACAGCACCATTTTCTTATGGCTGGACTGGAGGTGCCCTGTGTTTCATCAGCTTGGGCCTCAGTAGTGGGAAAGTTGTTTCAGTCCTCCATGTACACACACTGACGGCAGCTGACAAATTTTGTTGGGTCTGATCTGTGGTGGCTTTCATGCTGAGAGCAGCATCACAGCTGTATATGCCCAGGTATGTGCTCTGCACATGGCAGGAGGGTATCTCCTGGGTTCCCCTCCTACCTGTTGCTTCTTTACAGTGATTTTTGTACTGTCCTAAGGTGTGGACTAATCTTTACTATCAGCTCAGGCAGATGGTTTCTTATCTTAGCGCTAAGTGTTTTTTGTTGCTCTATGTTGGTCCTTCACAACATCTGGGGGTGAACAAGCAGCTTGAAATTCCCTTGCAAGCCTTTGAACCACCAAAGCCATGTATGGGCCAGTGGCAATGGCTGCAATCAGAATAATCAATTTACTATAAAGAGGCTGTAATGTTAATGACAAGTGGGTCCTTATATGTTGCAGAACTGACCTGACTGAGGAAGGCAAATAGGTACGGCTTTCTCTCCTCTTTGCACTGGAATATTCTTTACTTCTGTAGATAATTTATTCTTGAAGGTCTTAGGAAGAATAAGTTTGTCACGTCATCTTATAGCAACAAGAAAAGCTGGAGGAGCAGCGAAAATCAGTAGATCTAAACAATGTTTTGGCTGGCCAAGACATAGCCATAATGAAGACTGCTGAGAAGGCAGTTTTCTTTAGATGTGTACATCTTATCTCTTGTCTCCCAGGCGACTTCCTAACATCTTTTTGAAATTAGTAAAGACCAATTAATGTATTCTAATACTGTGACAAGCCTTATCAAGCCACTACAATGACACGTCATTTTCTATTTTGAGTCATATACAAAAAAACAAAGCCAGTAACTAAGTACTGATAGCTCTAAGTATTCATTCCCATATCATCACGTAACGAAAGCTACACTGTTCTCACATTTGGCATGAAAAGTAGGTTGAATCTGTACACTGAATTTCTGGACAAGCCGTATATGTAATTTTATTGTATACAATATGAAATTCCTTGGAAATTATTTTCTCAATGTTCCTTATGTTTTAGAAAATATATTTGCATTAAACCAACAAGCTTTCATTTCTCAGCACCAAAATCCTAGCTTTGTATTTTTCAACATTCAGAATAATCAATATTTTAAAACCTATAATCAGTAGCATCAAAAATACAGAAATATTTTTTCTCCATCTCAAAGTACTTGAAAAATATATTAATTAACTAATTAACTAATTAATACATGCAGTAAGTCTTAACACAGTTGCTCATGGATATCATTAGACATAAAGGCTGAGTTGGGATGTAGACTGTCAGCTCCCAGGGCATAACTTGACACAGTAGAGTGCACTTTTCAAACATTATTAAAGATTAAAAATGATCTTATTTTCTTCTTACAGTTGATGCAGAGCTAGAGAATAAGATAGCTTATAATTTTTAATATAAGTTGGAAAATATTTCTCTAACCTATGCTCCCATACATAAATAAAAACATTCTGTTTCTACAGGGAAAAATATAAAAAAATATAACAAGCAAGGTATAGTTAAAAACTCAATAGATCCATGAACATGAGAAGAAATCTCTGTTTTGAGAAATATTACAGCTTCTAATAAGAAATTACAGAGAAAAACTAGCATTAAAAATAACAAAAGTAATACCTCTTTTTAAAGAACGGTATTCTTGGTCACTAAGCAGTCAGAAGACAGGAATTTCCATTTTTAAGACTGATATCTTCTGTGTACGTGATAATGATTGCCCTTGGCATCAGAGATAAACTCAGTATTAAGAGAGAAAGAACTCATTCCTTTTAAAATCCTATTCCAGACTGCTGAAACAAGAATGTATCTCTTTTCTGCAATCTCATTATCAAAAACAACCCCATGCAGCACTACAGGCTGGGGGCAATGGGGCTAGAAAGCTGTCTGGTGGAAAAAGACCTAGAAATTATGGTTGACAGCAGCTAAACATGAGCCAGCATGTGCCCAGATGGCCAAGAAGGCCAATGGCACCCCAGCCCGTGCAGCCAGCATGACCAGGGCAGTGATTGTCCCCGTGTACTCAGCACTGGTGAAGCTGCACATCAGGTCCTGTGATCACTTCTGAGCCACTCACTACAAGAAAGATATTGAGGTGCTGGAGTAAGTACAGAGAAGAGCTGGTGAAGGGAATGGAGCACAAGTCCTACGAGGGAACTGGGATTCTTTACCCTGGAATAAAAGAAACTCAGTGGAAACCTTAGTGCTCGTTACAACTACACAAATGGAGATTGTAGTAAGATGAGTGTCAGTCCTCTCTCCCGCACAACCAGGGACTGGACTAGAAGAAATTGCCTCAAGCTGAACCAGAGGAGGTTAAATTTGGACATCGGGAAGAATTTTTTCGCTGAAAAACTGGTTTGGCATTGGAATGAACTGCCTAGAGAGGACGTGGAGTCACCATCCCTGGAAGTGTTCAAGAAACAACTGGACATGGCACTTAGTACTATGGTTTGGTTGATCTGGTGTTGGATCAAAGGTTGGATTCAATGATCTTGGAGGTCTTTTCCAACCTTAAGGTTCCTAAGATTCTATGTCCAGAATGTGGTTAAATGCACACTGCTAACCATTAGATTGCTTTATTGGTAAAAGCTTTAATTGTGCACACCTAACCTTGGGCTCCACTGCCGTCTCTGCTAGACATGCTCACATGCCTGCTGCCAGGTACCAGGCACCAGAAATTATATAGAAACCTACAGCTCCTGATAGTTCCTACCAAAACCAATATGACAAACAGGCTACTTTTAAGGACCTAAAAGAAAACAGAGAGAGTAGTAATAGAATGAATTTTATAAAAATACACCATATCAAATCAAAACAGTTTCCTAATACTCAAAGTAGCAGAGAGAAAAAGCAATACATACTATATACCCTGGCTTATATAAGACTTTAACACTATGCTGTGTAGAGGTCCAGTAGCCAAGCCAAAAACATTTCTAAAGGAATGGGAAAATTCTAGTTGTGAATTATTTTCAGTGGTTCAGGTACAGCCTGAAAAGGACAGAGTAATGTTCTACAAAAATCAGTCCTAAGGGAGTGGTATTATTAGATGTTATTTTCAATGACCCAGATGATCAAATATAAAATGTTTTAATCCTATTTGAAGACAACAATAAGCTGATAGTATAATTGTGAAATAGGAATAGAATTAATGGAATCCTAATACACAGGGAAATGATATTAAAAAAGGAAAAGATGATGTTTATTATGGGCAAATCTCAGGCCATGGACTTGGGTAAGAACAATTAACTGCACAAAAATAGGGAAGGGAACAAAGGGCTGAGTTAGAGCTCTGTAGAAGTATATTTAGAATTGTTGTGAATCATAGCTTCAACGATTGTGTAAATGTAAAGCCTGTGCAATCACACACAATGATTAATAAACTGTCATAGCTAACAGGACATTTCAAGTAATCCTTCTCCTTTCAGCGCTGACCTCTGCTGCAGTGCAGCAACAGATTGTTGAGCAATGAAATCCAAGAAAGACACAAGGTACCTGGATGGCTTTCAGAGCTAAAATTTTCTCGGAAGAGCACTAAGAATGAAGAGAAGACTGAAAAACAGATGAAGAGGAAAGTTTGGGTGAGGTAGAATTCTATTGTTTGTTCCCTAATTACTTTCAGGAAAAAAATTAAGGCTTCGAGTTTTGATCTTTGAATGTTGAATCCTCTTACAGGAAAATAAAATTACTCATATGTCCCACAAAGCCCTGTCATGGCATTTAATGGCTTTTCTCACTCCCCAGAAACACTGCAAGTGACAACAAAATATCTTATGATGTGACCATGTTGTTTATCTCATTTTTTTTTCAATGCTCAACTAATTCCCTTTTTAAACTTTTCCAAATTATTAATGATATTCTTTTACTTCACATTGTAGATTTAGAGTCTTTAGGAATCTCTTATTTCACATCTTCAAGCCTTGCGTACCATACACAACACCTAGAAGTATCTTTTATTATGTTCTTTTGTATCCAGGACTTTGTGTCTCTGGGTCTTAGAAAATATGACAGACACTGAAACTTTTGACAGCCATGATGGTCCTCGGCTTCGAATCCAGCACTTATTGAACCACGTGTTCACTACTGAAATGATTTTTTCAGGCTATACCTGAGCTCAAGCACTGTGTCTGGGTTGCATTCATTTCACAAAACAGCCAATGCTGGCTTCGTCTTAAAGGAAAAAAAAACAAAACAAAAAAAACCCAAAAACGTGAGAGGCAGAGAACTATTAAAAACTTCAGCTCCTTCTTCATTCTAGTGGCTTTCATTTTGCCAACCCTAGCCAATGTCCTGTGAAACCCCCAGAAATGTAGGATAACCTTTTCAATCTGCAGAGCATATGTGGCATAAGTCCCACTTGCTTGGTGGGAAAGACAGGGGAATGCATCCTGGTGCCTTGCTTGCAGTGCTACAGTTTCTAGCTAACTGTGTGCTCCTCAGAAGAGGCCATGGCAGCAAGGTGCTGCCCATGGCATGGTCACCGTGTTTACACCTGGTAAGCACCATATTAATTTCCTGGTAGGCAGGAGAGGCATTAGTAAACTGTGAAGTTTTCAATGCTTTGTGTAACCTAAACTATACCAGTTTTTGTGGCTTGATCTGACCGGAGGTGTTCAATGCCCAGGTTTTCTTCCTCATTATAAGCAAGGTGTGGGCTGAGAAGGGATGAGGCTAGCTTGATCTTGCCCTGTCATAGCCTTGGCATCTAGCCTGTGCTTGCAGGGGCTGGGAGTGCTCCCAACATCCACCCTATAGAAACAACTCCTGAGACCTGAGTTTACCTAGAAATAAATCATTAGCCTGACAAGAAAATCTCTTTATGTACACATCACTCTGAGCATCCAAGTTTCAGACACCACAGAACTGTATGAAATTTATATTCAGGTGCAATGTGCTATGGAAAAGGTCTTAAGTGCCTCAACAAATAAATGCTAATGAACACTGTCTTTTACTGCTATCCTTCTATTTCTTGGGATGGATAAGGATGATATTCCCGGGGCAGGGAAGGGGAAGAGAGAAATAAAGGTGGGAAGTTTCCTACTGACAGTCACAGTGTGATACTCTCCTGGTTGATTTCTAGGAGAAAAAGCATAGCCTTGTGTGATTCGTGTAACAGCAATCTCTGCTCCAGATGAATGCTAAGCACCTGTGTCCCCTGATATCTTGTTTCCTTGCCACTTCTAACTTCTCAATAATGATAAAATAGGTATGGCCCCTTATTATTTGCTTCTTTGACAGTGCTTCAGCTATCAGTCTCTCTGTTTCCCAGGGACTCTTTACCACAGTGACTCTTAACAGCCCCAATTTTCTCCCTTCAAAGAGTCATCAGCATGATAATGATTCAGCTAGAATTAGGAAATCACATCGAATCCTGTCACCAGTGACTAGCCACTATGTCCTAACTTGTGTTTTCCCATGACAACCATCTTTCTACAGTGCTTGCTTTTCCATGGTGTCTAGAGTAATTCAATCTGCCTTCTAAAACCTTGGGTTTTCCCATTTCCTGGTAGTTTCTTGGCCCAGGGATTTAAAGAAACTCTCTTTTTTGCTATGTGCAGCATATTCTGCACTGTGAAAAAAATGGAACTGATCCAGTACTTGGCATCTATTAAGCATCTGTATTCCAACTAACAATTAATTAGGATTAAGGGATGTTGAAAATATATCTTATAGAAGAAGAAAATAATTACCAACTATTAATCATGTATTATGATTATGTATTATTCTTTCAGGTACTTAAAAGCTAATGGCATGCATTTTCCAGAGGATCTAAGGAGACTTGTGTAATATTGAAATTGCCTTATAACCCAGGATCAATTGAGAAATGTCCAAGTTTCTCACCGACAAACTAACACTTTACTGCAGCACTTCTGTTTCTCTGCTCATGCTGTTATTTAAAACAAAACATGCACCTTGCCAGCACCCCAAATTATGGTTCAATGCTGCATAGCAAGGCAGGCAAGCTCTATCTATAGGACATTATTGTAGACTGTAGAAGTACATCCTGTGTCAATGAACAGAAAAGAATACCACTGTGGGATGCCATGGCTGGGCCAGGATCTCCTGCATCCACTTGTCAGTGGAGGAGGTTGTCAGGTGAGGTCACAGACCTTTCAGTTTCTACTTAATCCCTCATAGATTTGTACCTGATGTTGTCATGGTGCAAAAGGATGTATCAGGGGAGCTCTCCTTCCCCAATCATATACATTGAGAGGAACTCTTCTGCACATTGGCCATTTATATCCTTCAAGTGATGTAGGCAGGAGTACCCTCTGGTTTCATGTGAAAAGACCAATCAAAACGTTCCTGGGAAACAGTGATGAAGCTGAGTCTCTCTAGTTATAGACCTCCAGGTCTAGAAACATAATGTATTTCTAAATTCAATGTAATGAACCTGAGCATTAACCATTTATAACTCTTAATAATCCATTCTAAGTCTGATTCTAATTAAACATAACAAACATGCCTGTAACTAGAACTGGTGGTATTTAATTTGAATAAAATTAGAAAATATTATTTGCATATCCATAAAACTTTTACACCCACAAAAATATTCAATAATATCGTAAATCTTAGCTTTTGAGTACTAGATCTCATCAGAATAAAAGGAATGCAAAAAATTATTGTGCAAAACTTACTATAACTGCAGAAGCAGATTTATCAAGTATCAAACATGAAATACTAGAAAATGAAAAAAGATGCTTCTGGGTACAGAGGTTTTATTTTGTATATTGGTGATATTAGAAGTGCATATCATACTACCTTTTCTGATTCTTTAGGTTCAATGTGTTGTGCTCAAAACACTGATTCAACAAGTTTGTATTTTTCATTATATGTAAAAGACTGTTTGTTCTTTCCCCAAAACAAATGTCTAATATATACAGATTTCTTTTAATAGGCACTTAGATTGCTGACTCACTTATAAATGAAGATTAGTTCTCTTAGCAAATGACTATCTGTTTCAGCCATTTCTTCTCCTTAATGAAATTGGAGTGATTTTAACAATGGAATTTTAACACCAAGTGATTTCAACTTCTGTAGGGAAAAAAAAAATTCTTGAGACCTAAGGTATTCTTGAAGAAAATACATCATAATTAAGTGATTTTATTTGTATTCTTACTATTGTTAGGATTAAACATACTTCAGCCAAGGTCTAATTAGCAGGATGGTATGATAAGTAAATACTGAATGGGACCATTGTGACCACCACAGTTGTAAACAGGTCTGACCTTACAGAAAATTTCCATGTGAAAACATTATGAGGACATGGGTCACCATTCATTCTCTGCATTATTTGACTTTAGTCTTTAAACAGGCACAGATGTTTGTGCTTAAGAAATGTTTGTAACACTTATTGACTGTTTATTATGTGATGCTCTTGGGGAAGTCTGACTAGGAGTTAGATATTGATATATAGATATGAATATTGATCTTGAAAGTTAGGTGTTGAGAATCTGGGATAAGGGTCCTCATTCTACTTTTTAAACACAGGCCTCTAAACCAAAACGTTTCCAAGGACTTTATAACCCTAGACAAAACTAATTTTTCTCTTTTAAAGCTTTGTATCCCACAGGACTGCCTCATCAGAAAAAAAAAAAAAAAGCCTCATCCCTGTGTTATCAATATTGTTTTGTTCACAAATCCAAAATACAGCACATACAAGGCTGTTCTGGGGGAAATTTACTGCACCCCTGCCAGATTCTGTATGGAGTGCTATTCAAACACAAACATGGAGAATAATTGAAATGGATTATGCACTTCAAGCATACATGTATGTTAGATACATTATGCACTAATACATTGTAAGTATGACAGGTATGGATGAGAAACATAATTAAACCTGATATCTAGGTCATTAACTAATAAAAATAATTAATAAAGAAGGAGTAATAAAAGCCAAATTATTCCATAGGAATTATAAACAGTTTAAGTCTGATTTAACTTTTCTTCATTTTCTTTAATCAGAAGGAGATGACATTTCTGTTAGATGTTCCAAAATATTTTTTTGGTAAGAAGTGAAGGCTTGATCTAAATCCTGAAATCTCCTTGAGTATAAATGACAAATTTACTTAAATCTAATCTGCAAGAAAATGCCTTTATTCCAACACTTAAATTGCTAAATTTTCTTTAAAATTCACATTTTAGAAAGGAATGTTCTGAGGTCCATGAACATGTCACCAGATGTCAGGCTATGGTCTAGGACTAGCATTGCTGTCAGTGGGGATAGACAGGACATTTCCAGATGCTGGTGACCCAGACAGGGCCACCTTGGCGCTGGCAGCTTGCCTTGGGGCTGATGGGAGAGCAAGAACAGTAAGCAAGGCTGTCAGCGAGGGCAAGGGCAGCTTTGCTCCACTGTTAGGATGCCCAGCAAGGTGCTCTGAAAATGAGGTCTTTTAACTCTGGGGTGACTTACTGAGGCCAACATACTTGTGGCTGTCTGTGCCCATGGCAGATCCCCAGCATGCCAAACACTGGCAAAAAGAAAAGTCAGAGTGAACAGTGGCTAGGCTAGAAACTCAAATGCTTTATTCTCCTTTTGAACTACCAGCAAGGATGTACTACATGCCCCTGTGGACTGTGATGGAATACCTGATGTCACACCACCATCTTACTCTGCCTGCCCTTTTCTGTCAATTAGGGATGATAAAGTTACGAGACTAATACTGTCTCTAATGACACTGACAAGGAAGTCTGGTTATTGGGTGGAAGGAAGAAGAATTACTTTGGTAATTAGTCCATTGTTGCTCAGAGATTCCAGTAGCATTGCGTTGAGTAACTCCTGCATAGATACTGTATTTGGTTGATAAAACTAATAACAATTTCACTAAGCTAACAGCTCCTAATGCTAATAATAATTCTGTTAAATCTTAATGGATATACTTGTCCTTGCCTTACTTTTTCATTTACAGTTTACTGCAGATGCACTTCGTCGTCTCTTGTGTCTCAGATTAGCGTTCTGTATTGCCACAAGATCATTGTCAAGCCTTACTGTGCCTTTTAGACTGTGAAATACCTGTCTCACACTGTCCTCAGGGGCTTCAGTAAGAGCAGGAGGAGTCTTTATCTCAGTTTGAAATCTATTAAATGTGTTTATTTAATTTTTTGCTTAAGCAGGCATTTATCCCTAGATGTATTTAAAGAATTTTAAAACAAGGTAAAAATATGACAAGAATGTGAAAAATTCCTATGAACAAAAATGTGAAAAATATTACTTGCCAAGATCTTCCCAAATGAAATCTCTAACTTCTTCATTCAGCCTTCTCTGGGGATGACAGCAAAAAGAGAGCATTTATCCAAAATTCTGTCCCTTTACAATTTTAATAATCTTATGTACTCTGCAAAACACTGTGAGCTGCAGTGCTGCTAGTAACACGCTACTGGGTGCTACAGCAGTGTTTTATGTATGTGCTGTATGAGATCTGGCAAATCAGATCCTAGACGGCTGTTACTGGAAGCAACTCACACAAACCAGCCATGAGAAGGGAGAAGGAGGTAGCCAAAGGTAGCAGCAGCCAACTGGTGCCAATGCTCCTGTGATTCTAACTGTGACACCTCAGGGAAGGAGGAGAGACAGAGAGAATTAAATATAATATGAAAAAAAAGGTAGTCATTTTCATCAGAAGAGGTAAATTAATAGCAACAATATAATTTCTGCCACTTCTCAGAATTAAAATAAACCTTATGCATAAAATTGTTTTCCAGATAGTATGAGTCTTAAACATCTTCCCCCCCAAAATTAATACTGGATAAGTGAAGTCATTGGCGAAAACACTGACATCAAAAGACTCCATCTTGGGTGGATGCTTTTCTGGGGAGTGCTGCTGTGAGGTGTTCAGAAGCTTGTAAAGAAAAGGTTAGTGGGCTCTATCCAAACCCTAGTGAATAGGCAGATGATACCCACATTACTGGAACACTAAAACATCAGGCATCTTAAGGATCAGTTCACCAAAATGGCTTAAATGCCAAGATGTCCCTTCATTCCTTCATGTCTTTTCCCAGGCACAGGGAATGCTGACTATTATCAGGAAAGGATGAACTGCCACAGGAACACTGCTGAATCTCTGGTTATGGACATGGCTGAATATTTTATAAACACTAAATTTATTTTTGCCAATAAGTTATTGTATATCTTTTTTCAAATCTGCGTAATTTCTCCCTAATATCATGGTACCACTTGAGAACATGAATTATCTCTTCATTTACATTGCTACATAAAGATGAAACATCCTGGGACAATTACTTTTAGATTTTTTAATAAAAGTGTTAAATTGATCATGCATATTGGTAATGCAAAGAGTAACATCCTCCTTCTTAGGTGGACTCAGATTCTCATGGAGAGGCTGCAATGGTTCAGCACTTCACAGATTTTAATTAAAAACTTCAGGAAAAATAAGTCATTTTGTGTTATTTAATTAGGTACTTGCCCGGATGTTAAATATAAATAATAGGAATAGGTTTAAAACAATAAATTTCCATTTCATTGGAATGTTTTTTTGTCTGAGCAATTTTGCTGCAGATTAGATTTCACAGACATTGACAGCATTTCTATTTGCTGGCTTTTCATTAGATTTGGCAAGAACTACAGATATGAAAAAAAAATTCTCAAGGCAAAATTGTGATTAAGAGATATAAAAGGTCCATATCTGAGAAGGATGGAGATAGAACTGCCAATGAGATCTGTAGTGGCTCAGTGGAGCCATCCTATGTAAGCATATTTAAATTACACATATATGAATAAATAAATTTAATCTATTTTTTTTTTTCTTCTTGAAGGTACAGTGTGCAAAATAAACCTAACAAAGGTGGGGCAGGTATGTTTATAATACATTTCCGGAAATAAATTAAGATTGATGAGCCAAAAACACTCATAGATTTATGGTTATGATTCCATGAAATTACATTAATTTTGTACAAGAAGGCTTTTAAATTGAGCACTCAGAAAAAGGTGATGGTTTTATGAGATGTTTAGTGCTGTCAGAAGTGGAGCAGAGGTTTGAGGCAAATTTCAGAAAATAGGCAAAGTCTCTCTTGGTTGGCTCATGAAGCAAAGAGATGAGGTAGGTCTGGTACGGAAAGATAGGCTGGAGTGAAAGGGGAGAGAGCCCCAGTTCTGGCTGCATACCACCTTTAGAGGTGTTCCAGGAAGTCATTGTCCAGGAACAGACCCTGGGGTCTAAGAAGGAAGGTAGAGGAATGGGCTAAATGATCTGGTGGAGAAGCAAGGCTTTTTGACACTTTCCATTCAGACCTATATTGATAATAAATTATTAAAGATATTAAATTTGCACTTACCTCTTTTCCTTGGTATGATCAGATCTAGAGGACTTTATTAACTAGCTGTGCATGTGAATGCAGAGAAGTTTAGGGAGGGAAAATATGATCTGGGATCCAAAAGTATCAAAAGGATAACTTTTTTTTGAAGAAACAAGAAGCGTGATAAAGATTAAAAAAGTATGAGCTGCTCCAGAACAAAAAAGCAAAAGTTCATTTTATTAACTGCACTCTTTTGGTGCCTAGAAATTATAAAAAGAAACAAAAAACAACACAAACACTGTGAATTATTGCATTGCTGGAAGGAGCAAAAGACAGATTATCATATATAGCTACAAAATATTAAAGGTAAATAAACACCGAAACAGAGTGAAAACACACAGATACAAGATAAGGTATATTAATCTCTTTTCAGGAAAAGGATGATTTCAGGTTAAACAAAAACAGTTGACCAGTATTGTATTTGATGGACTAATGGAATTTTCAGTCAAAATAAAAAACATATTATAGAAATACTAAACCAGGAATTAAGGTTTTTCCAAATGCAAGGAAACTCGTTTACAGTGTTCCACACTATGCATTTCCCAAAGGACTTTCTCTAGAAAGAAATGGAAAGAAATGCTGAGCATTTCAACTTAGTTGAAAAATTTAAATTCTTGAAAGCTGGGAGTCTGGAAAGGGTCCTTTTCTATCCATTCAGTTCCAATTAATCATTTAATTTTGGATTGTGTAGCTGGCATTTTATAGAGTATCTTTATAGATAAAACAATTATGTTACTTTGTTGAGCTGGATCAAGAATAAAAAGATATTTCTGTTCAGTTGGATTTTATTTTAATGAACTTAATATCAGTTGCATATAAAAGTCCCATAAAAACAAAATACCAAGCACTTAATAAGTATTATTGCCAAAATAGCTGCATTTTGCAGTGTTGACTCTCTGCAGTGAGGAGCAGGAGTATTTTCTCTTTGCCTTGGCCTCTGGTTATCATGGCTCCTATTTTGATATTGTTCTAATACAGTGCTGAATTCCTGAAAGGATGAATTCACAGCAAAGGTGGTTAACACTCTGTGTTCCAGGACTAATATTTAGTTGCAAATAAAAGTAGCTATGTTCACAGTATCTCCAGTTCTGCAACTCCTAGTTTTCTACTGGGTATATGATTTCAAGAACATAATGTCTCGTACACCTCTGACTGTTTGTGTTGCTATATGAACAAAACAGTGCAACGGGTAAAATAAACTACTTTTAAGACAGTAACTATTTCAATCTGAAAAAAAGAAAAAAATTAATCTGATGTACCTTGATTCCAGCCCTCAGGATATGACTGATGGGGTCATACTGTGGTGGGGTGTCAGTCAAACACCACTACCACCTAAATGTTATTCCTGTAGCCAAAATGGCCAGGAATTTTCATCTGTTTCTGGGGTCACAATGGTCAAGACAACCTTAAGAACCTAACATTCTGGCAAACGCATATTGTTTTCAAAATATCAAACTGGGATTTGTGCTGCCTTTCATCAGAACACCCATTGGTGTCTACCTTTATTAGGTAAAAAGCTGGAACTGAAGTATCCTGGCATAGAAATGATGAAGATCTGCTTGAAAAAATACCTATTTTTTACATAAGATGAATACACTGAAGTTATGAATTCTAGATTTACAGACTCCTTTAAAAAGTTTATAAAGGGATGGAAGGCAATATAGACTGAAGAGCTTATGCGTGAGCACAAAATAAATGTGTGACATGAAAATGCACCCAAACTTGATGTTCACAATTTCAGACTGGATGCCACTTTTCTCAGTGCCTAAATCCACTTATATTTGGACTTTACTTTTAACATGCTTTAGGTATATTAAATTCATCTTAGTCTGTCACTTAGGGCCTTTCAAGAGAGATTTGTTTTTGCCACTGTAAGAGTCAATTTTTATCAACACGTATTCAAATTAATTCATCGAATAACAGAAGAAAACTACTGGTTATAAAGAGAAATACACAGAAATACTCAATCATTTCTGTTTGTAGGCCTCTTCAACAGTCTACTTCAGTACAGCTTGGCTGCTCTACTCTCTCTCTATGCCAAAATGATATTTCAGCCTTGTTGGACATGTAGTGGGCCTATTTACTTACATTGTACAGTATTCATCAACATTTTGTTTCAGACCAGCCAGGGTCAGTTCACATCTTTGTGGTATGTCTTTTTATTTTTAATTAATTCAGGTGTGCAATACAGACTGTGATCTATTTTGCCATCCACTGGCAGTTAGTATTAATGATACCTGGAAAGATCAGTCATCATTAATTTGGATTATTCTAATATGCGTGTAGAAAGTGAATTGGGCATCCAGACAGTGACACTGGTGAAACCTGACAAGAAAAACAGTAGATATGGACAGCAGTTGTTTGCACTCCTAATTCCTAGTGATACAATCTTTATTCTTCCATTACTTTAAGTCTGATCAATAGAATTGGTACCAAACTGAATAGTTGCATTTGGACGCTATGGGTCAATAGAAGACATTGGTGCTTAACTGACTTTAATGAATCAATAGACAGAAAAACTGATACTGTCAATAGTTCTCTGCTGTTAAAAAGGTTTCCCCAATCTTGATATTTCGCTAGGTAAACTAACAATTTTTATTGGAGGGATCATGTTAGAGTTGAGATGTCAGGTAGTTGCCTGCTTTCTGACATTCACTAAGTCTGAATTTTCAGTTTCTTTTAATTTCTAAACAATGCTATTTCAGATCACCTGCGCTAACAAGTGCTCAATAGACCTATCAAAAATCATACATGAGCTGATTTTTGCAGCTGCCATTGCAAATAAGAATCTCCCATACAGTTAGTGTCATTGGAGATGCTTATTAAGAAAGAAAAGAAAGGTCATCTTGTTTCAAGTTTAGAATACTGTCTATTTATTGCTCAGCGAAGATTGTGTTCAACTTGAAATGCCATCTGAAAGCCAGACACAATTTCTGTAGCTTTTATCAAGCTGCATGACATTTTTATTAGGCAGGATGGTAGGCTGCATAATGTGCTGGACCAATGGAAAAATCACTTTGAAGCTACTTATCCGTACTATCATGCTTCCTGTGTGAGCAGGAAGCTTCCTCCAGCCAGAAAGAATGTGAGATCACAGCCTACACCCGTGCCTCTCCTCAAAACTTGATAAGGCATCAGAGCTGATAAGATCACTGCTGGTGACAGGTGAGTTTTGTGGGGTATCCCGAATGTTCTTATATTCAGTGGGTACTCTGTCTTCCACAAAAACTCAAGAAAGGTTCTGCTTAAAAACGAGATGCAGGACTTGCACAGCATCTGCAGAAGCCTTATTCTTTGGTCAGCTACAGTCAGTACCTTTGCTTTTGTATCCATGCCTCAGTCAGCAGCACACCTTGAGGCAAAAATGGAGAATTTGGTGTGGATTTAGACCAGGTGTTTTGTCTTTGACTAAGCTGAACAATATAGATGTTTTCTGAGGAAATAACTGGGTTTAATGAGACATATCCCATTCTTTTTGTCTGTCACTTATTAGGTGCTTGATTCAGCACATCATGAAAGCCTAGAAGGCCTGAGGAAGTGACTGAAAGGCCCAAAGAAGAAGTTATACTGGTGAAAGAACCGCTTAAGGGAATAGAAAGCTCTGTTTGTATGAATGACAGCTGAATGTCATTTTTCCTCAGTTTCCACGGATGCATGGCACAGCTGAGTTCTGCCTGTCCTGACTGTTCTCAGCTGATGGACACATTGGAAGAAACAGCTGTTTGTGATATTACGTTGTACACAATTCTGCTTAAAGAAGATTTCAGATGCACTGAGGGCATTTGCCTTGTGCTCTCAGCATGGAGAATGTCTGCAGCTGACAGCCAACCTAATGAAGCAAAAAGCAATGTGTAGTGGAGGAGAAATTGTGTATCGAAGTGTTGACATATTTTATTTATAGATTTCATGTTAGAAGTACATGTTCCATGAACAGAGATCACAGAGCAACAGAATCCCAGAATCACAGAATTACAGAATGGGTAGTGTTGGAAGGGACCACAGTAGGTCATCAGGTCCAGTGTCCCTGCTCAGAGATGGACAAATGCAGCTTGTAAATCATTTTGCAGTATGTTTGGTGGTCCCATTTCCACTCAAGTCCCTGGCTGAAGAAAGAAGTGTTATCAGAGTGAACTAGTGCTTATACATCTTTTCAACAACTGTGTTCTCATACTTCCTGCACTGTCACCCATAAAACCAAAAATGGATAGCAACTTCCATCCTGTCTTCCTAAGATTCAAGACTTAGTCTTGAAGATATCTTGGACACAAATAGGTAATACTATAATCTGATTTTAACAACACAGACAAAAATATTAAGGTTGTGATGTTATTCAAGGGTGTTTAACCCCTGATTTATCAAAGGTTAAAATACTGTGCATCAGTCCTCAGAAATATTCCTGAAGTGCTCTGATATTTTAGATATTGCCAGTTTCAAGCTGATAGTACTGTTGGTTTGACAAAGAAATGGTTCTTTGGGCAGAAATCAAATATTTTGTTGATACCCAATTTAATGGGTTCATGAATTAACATTTTATAAGAGCTTGTTTCTTCTCGTTGAAAACAGTAGACAAGTATATGGAATAACAGACTTCCTTAATTATTTTGAATATTCTAATATGACATACTTTAAAACACTGGTAGTGTCTTGTAAAAAATAATGGTCCTAAATAATGATTTGAGCTAATTAAATAGAAAGGAAAAGTTTGTATGTATGTGACAGAAAGGAGGCAAAACATATGATATGGCATAAACTCCTATTCTTGTTCACATTAGCAATTAGTTCACTGGTTGTGTCACCCTTCCAATCAGGGTATGCAAGGAATAATCAAGTGGCAGGTTTTTTTGCTTTGCCTTTACCAAAATAAAGGCTGTATGAAACAAGAAATTGTCACTGAATGGAAGCAGCTTTTGTTTTTAACCAGCGAATGATGACCTCCACTTACTGAAACAGAGTGCAGAAGGTGTTTGCTGGTAAAAGTTTGCCTGTGAAAACACGAATTATTTAAATTACTATATTTAAATATTTCTTAATTGCTATTATCTTTTATATACCTTACTTGAAGGAAACAGACCAAAAATGGACAGAAAACAGCCAAGAAGGATGGATACTTTCTTTAGAGAAAGTAGGATTTTTGAATAGTCAGTGTAAAATTGCAATGACCTTATCCACAAGTATTATTTGAGCTGTTTTCCAATGCAAAGGTTGTGTAAATTTACAGTTTCATTGGAAAAACCCAGTGATAAAATAGATTTCCATAGAAAAGGCTTTTTTTGTTGAGCTGGTGGATTATTCTATTTGCTTTGACTGATCACTGGTTCGACATCCTTTCCTTCCACTCCTGACAGATATAACCGATGGACGTAGGTAATGGTAGCAAAAACCTGTTCCCTGAGGGATATGAAGGAGTTCCTAAGAAACCTTACAGTTGGAACTGAATCTTCTTTAAATTAAGCTATAAAAATCGTTTATCTTCTGAAAGACCACCTTTTTAATGGAAAAATAAATAAGCCAAGCTGAACTATAGGCTGTTAACTGGCCATTAGGACTTCTGAGAAAAATAAAACAAACTTGTGGGAAGCTACATCAAGATTTTCTGGTATCCTTCAATGCTTCTAAGTGAGAAAGAAGGACTGGGGAGGTGAAGCCTGTTGTAAAACATGCCAGGACCCATGAACATGCAGAGACTTTGTATCCATACCATAAATCCTGGTTGCTGGCATCCCCTGGGCTAATACAAGAGCAGCAAGCTATTTGCAGCCCTGGTTCCCTCCTACTGCTCATCAGTTCTCTCCGTGGGTCCCGGCTCTGCTTGTAGGAAGCTGGCACTTGTTGGCAGTGGCTACAGAGCCAGTAGAAGGCTGAGCTAGAGCTTTCCCAGAAGGGAGTTATGGAAAGAGGACATCCATCGATTCAGTTTTGCACTTCCTGCCCTAGACATGGAAGGAACCAACCGTCAGCTAACAGCCCTCTCCTTGCAAGAGGTCCCCTGGGAGAGTATTTAGGTCATTCTGCATTTGTGAAACACCAAGTCGGGTATCTGTACTGCTGCAGCCAAACAGGCCCTGCACAAGGTGCGGTGCGAGGCATCAGCATCAGCCTCAGGGACATACAGTACTTTCTGCACATTGTTCCTTTCACTATATTAATTGTCCTCCCTTCAAAACAACGAATATAACTTCCTGCTGCAGACAGAAGAATTCCAGCAGAACTGTGGTGTATTCTGTAAAATCAATATTAATCATTTTCAAATTGTTTGCTTGTTGACTTTCTGAGGACAGAAAGAAATCCTTAGGGCAACTTAAGCACAGCACAAACAAAATGTTCAACAAACAGGAAATGTTTGGGGTTTTTTTTGCCTCTTACATCTCGCATTTGACCTTTAGAATACTCTTGTTATTTAATCACATAAAGGGCCATAAAATATGATGAATAACTAATATCTTACCCATAGTCATGCTTGTATAATAGAATTCTGAAATTCTCTATGAATTGCATTAATGCATTATTACAATAAACCAGCATTAATGCAATTCATAAAGAATTTCAGAATAAAATAACATTTATTACATTATTTTGTGGTTTCTTTACTGTAGCTTATTTGCTGTGAACCATACAAATAGGAAGATAAAACCCTTCTTAATTTTTGTCCCCAGTAGCAAGTCAGTAACAGAAAATAAAGTCCAGATATGTAATTTGGGGTGAATTATTATATTCTTTTCAATAGGTAAGCTGTTTTCATTTTACTGATCATCCTCGAAGTGTTCTTTTTTAATCACAGTTCCTCTCATACTGCTTTTACAATGATGGTACATTCACAAGAGCGATTGGACTCTAGGGAGAGAAGTATTTACCCCTGTTCTTCAATAGCTCTCCTTTTTGTGACTGTTTCAAAATTATGCTACTGGAGTACTTAAAGAAAACAAAAGCAATCTGATATTTAATCAAATCATATGAACATTAAACTAATCACTGTTAAGAAATATAAAGCACGTTAAAAATTGCTGCTGAGTCTATCCTTCTCTCTGATGCTGGGATAAAATGTTGTATGTTGGCTACACTAGTTTTTTTGGCAATATACAGGAGCAGCTTTTGCATCACTTAGCCATAGGAAAACAGAACTTCACCTACCTTCTGTGCATCCCTCTGAAGGCTGATATAGTCCTCAAGGGCAGTTTGTCTGAACAACAATTTCACTGAGATAAGAAGGTTTACTGTGAGTAAGAAAATTAATAGAGCAAACCTAAGAATGTTTTGTTTAATATGCCTTCATTTATATTTTGTGCAAATGGAATGAGACTAGAAGCTCTGAACAATGTTACAGAAAGAGAATACTAATACATATATTTTCCCCAGAGCACCACATGGCTCTGATCCCAGAATCAGATTTCTAACCTACACATTGTACTCAAATATAAACAGAAACTACCTCTGCCCTTCTTTTAGTCCCCAGCTTTTGAAACATTAGTGCATCTAGTGCTTTTTGTTCAGTCACGCTCTCTTTGCCCATGCTGTGATATGTGAACAGACACATGAGCATGCACACATTATGCTCACACTTAAGGCCTTGAATTAGAGCTTATTTTGCAAGTCTATTTATCAGAAGTCAGTAGGATTTTTAATGTTGTTTGATGGTCTATTGAATGTCTTAATAACCCCAAAGAGCCTCTATTTTCAGAGAGTCATTGTATGAAGTATGATAACCATACCTATTATGCATGGATAAAGTATTTTTCTTCCACTGGGCAGCGTTTTTCAAAAGCTGCTTCTCACCAATTCACAGTTCTCTTGGATGCGTTTTCACTGGCAAGCCTGTTCTGTCTGGCACATCTGTGTAGAGGTGTTATCATGGGTAGAGATGAAAATGTTTCAACAAAGTAATTGAGGAATAACATGAAGAGCTACTGGGCTCCTGTTTGTAAGGATTTGACAATATCCCATATTTCTACTTTTAATTATTTCAAAGAGCCCCTTTAACATATATTGAAAGAGGGAGATATATTCTTTTCAAAGCATGGAATTACTGGCTGCAGTTTTATAGCTCACGGCAAGCAACCTAGAGGCCTTATTAATACTTGATGAATCCCTCTCAATGTCTCAGCGGTGAAGAGAAGAGAAACAACCTGCTGGATGATTGATGTTGTGCCTGCCAAGGAGGAACTTTAAAGCATGATTCTCTCTAACAAAATCTGTAGAAGAAATCCAGACTGATCTGGCGTGATCCTGCAGTACCAATAACATGAGCTGAGTGGGGACACAATCTCTGCCCTATTGCACAATGGAAAGTGCATTAACAAGTGGTTTAAGTCCTTTAGCAAGGCTTTCAGCTTTCATCTCTGCCTCCCCCCTACCCACAAGGCTCCCTAGATCTCCATGGCACACTACTCTTGGCCAGTGTGTGTTTGCATACATATGTCAGGCTGCACACAAAAACTTACGTTTTCACCACTTTTATGTATTGTTTGCTCTCTGAACCATATAGTAGCGAAGAGTCTGTTAATCCCCTTTTTCATTGTTTTTCTTCTCCAAATCACGGACTCTCTGTTTTCTGTGCAGCTGTTTTCCTTTTTTTCTGTTTCTTCTTGTTCCCTTCAGGTGTTCTGACAGACATAACCTTTGTCAGATGAGACACATGGTTGGATTTATTGAGTAATCTCCTGTGTACCTGCCCAAGCCCTAAAAATCAGGCTTGAGAGATCCTTACCTAAGCATGATGCCATATGGGCAGAGAATCCTTCACCTTTCCTGCAGTTTGACGGTTCATAGGAAATCACAATATTCTGCAGTCTTTTACTGCAGTAGTGCCATCAAATGGGTGAAGTGAACAAACATATATTTTATTCCAAATTAAATTTTCAGTCACATGGAAATCACAAAGAATCCCTTGTATCAAAAAGAATTCCTAAACTGCACATGAACTCCACAAACTACAGTAGCCAAATTGCAGTTCTGCTGTGTGCCAAGTCTGTCTCAAAAGGGATGATAGAAGTAAATATTTTAAAAGTATGGCCATTTTAACTTCTACAGGAATATTCAACATCAAATAGGGACGGTTTCAATAAAATACAATTTAATTTCAATTAATACATTTGGGTCCATAAATTTGCCTTTTACTCATTTCAATTTGGTTTTGTAATTGCAACATACTGAAGCCAAAGGGAAAAAAAAAGATTTTACTCCAGGGCATAATGAATTATTGATTAAGGCAGCTAGAGCAGTATGAATCCTTATAGGAAGCCAAAAGTAAATCAGTAAATGAAAGGATTTAAAATATATACTTAGAAAAATGGATTTTGGCAAATAGTGAAATGAGTATTAGGCAGAAAAACCTGATACTTTCTGAATTGCTATCCCTAGCTGTCCAGTCAGTCCATGATTTAAATAAATTGCAGTTTAGAGTGAATTATGTGGGAAAATGAATCCAATAAAGAAAACAGCTTGTAGATGAGCTAGCACTGAAAATGTGGCAGCATTTAAATCCTGATCATATGAAAACATCTGTTATACAGATCAGACAAAAGATTTGTCAAGAATAGAAAGATGGAAATGCTGTTCCCCAATAACAGCATAAAATGAATGTCCACTGAAGTCAGTGCTTCTACACTGACTGGGTAGTTGATACCAGAAAAATGAGAGGTTCGCTTTTATCAGGTCTCAAAGGCAATATATTGGGATAAAATGATGGTAAATCAGGAAAGAAAAGAAAAACTTCAAAAATCCCCCACAAGAAGCTACTTAATTCATATGCCTTATGGCCAAACTCTAAAGGAAATTTGTCTCAACACAGTGTGAGGGACACATTAAATTATTTTCCTTTTGCTCCCTTACAGTAGAAACTGTACACCAAGATCCTTCTGCTTGGAAAAAGTGAAATCTCTAATCCTGTGCATAGAGAAATAGGGAAATACGGATATTCCAGCCAGTAATCATATTTAGAAAACATCAGTATGATTTTTTTTTAGGAAAATAGAGAACAAGAAACATATGTAAAACCACAGATGATTTGTTAAATTTTCTCTAAATGGTCATTATAAAATAAAGTTTAACACAACTCTTTAGAATTTGTAAGGGCTGTAATACTCCAGAGGACTTCAAGTCAAAGTCAGCTGTGTGTTCTTATTTCTTAGTATTTTCATGGCATAATTAGTGTGTGGAGCCTTTCAGAAGAAATGCCTTCTCAGACAGACAGTATCTGTGGATAAAACTGTTTCTCAATCACAGTAGTTAAAACACTGTCAAATCGTACAGGGACCATTGAAAATTAATGTCTACTCAAGAGACTCCATGAAGACAATTAAAACTATCAGAAATCTGTAAGCAAATCATTAATGTGTCATGATATCTTTTAAGATTAAATGAGTTTCTACTCTGAAAATGGATTCTGTCAAATAGCATTTTAGCATTATGTGCACTCCGGAACTCACCACTTTTTTACTTCTTGGGTTTATATAAACATTGGAAGGACACATATTTCTTCTGACTTCAAGAGAAAATTCTTTAGTGGGATATGAATTTCAATTTAATTTCTTTCACCTTTTGAAAACTACAAGCAAGGAAGCCTGCGGAGGATGTTGTAATCATAGGGAAATTGGATGAAAAGTAATCCAAATAAGATAAAGTACCAAAACAAAAGAGAATCAAATTGAAACGTTATGCTGGAAGAAAATGAAGGTTTTCAGGACAGAATATTTTATCTTTAAGCCTGGGAGAAAATCCTCTTATTTTAGAAGGTGTTAGACCTGAATCTTGGTCCAAAATATAGTCAGCTGTTTTCTTCAGAACTGGAGACCCAAACACTTAGCTTTTCATATACCTTTACCTATGTCCACATGGGAACCTTTCTTGTTAGCTTCAATCTGCATTTTCTTAATACAACAAAATTAACATGTCATTTCCTCTTTATTCTGCTCAAAGTTTTTGTTTTTCAGAAAAGTGTTCTTTAAAAGTCATATTTTTTTCTGCAATGAAATACCAATTTATGCGTAGATTTGTAACTTTTGGGTTTATCTTCTATGCTTTAATTAAATAATTATGGCCTTTAGGAAAACACAACATAGTTAAATTCATTTTGCATAGATTAGAGTGAAACAGGCATCCCTAGGGGTCATGAACAAGTTAATGAGAGTGAAACAACAACAAAACATTATACTCTGTTTGTGAATCAAGCAAATTTCATTTAGCATAGATGAGCAATAAGCAGAAGGAAATTTAATGATGTAAAGCAACAGTTCTCTCCAAGAAGTTATGCAATTGTAGAAATAAGGAAGCAACATTTTAAAAGTAAGTTAAAATATGGTTCCTGCTTACATCTTTATATATCAAGTGACAATGGTAATTCACAGCATTAAACCCAATACAAGCTATAATAGATAAGATACAATACATGTATGAGAATCACACTATAAATCCTCTCAGGCAAATTAAATTTTGAGAATGAAATCAATAAAAGGCAAGAAGATATTAATATAAGCCTGTAAAATTAAGGTCAAAAAAGCTATTCACCACACGCATAAGAGAAATAATGTAAAGAATATCCCTATAAATCTGTGTTATTAACTGTCAAGTACCTGAAAAAAATCCCCTGTAATTTTTGAGAGCTTCCAGAAGGAACTATCTGGAGTATTTTGACATTGAAATAGGGTAATTAATAGATATTTTAATTTGAATAGTATTTTATATTTTACCCAAGCAGCTTATCATTTTCTCTTTAAAAATGCTGTCTCTGCCTCTTGGTGTGTGGTAAGGATGTTTATCTCCCACATTCTGATTTATGTGTTAAGGCCATAAAATTGAAGGATAGTTCTTTTTTAGCACTCCTATACACAAAACTGTTGTTTGGCTTGCATATTATTTTCCATATTGCTGGACAATGCTTCTGAAGTTTCTTCTTCTTCTTCCCATTCTCTAACTTTAAAGATGCATCTGCCTATGTGTCAATCAGCAGCAGCAATCACTGCCAGCCCTCACCTGACCCCATGGAAAGGCTCTGGTGGCTGTTTTGGGGGCAGCTGTTGAGCTCAGGGTACCACCAGCCTGGGGTACCCCAGCCTCAAGGCAGCCCATGAGCTGTGGGTGTTCTGCCTGTGTCCCACAGCAGATACTCAGGAGGGAGGCAAGGAGGGATCTGTTCCAGCAAGCTTTGGGTCATTTGGTTTCCATTCCTCCCCCTACAGAGCTTAAGGCGGGAGGTCATTTCACTAAAGTCATGAAGTGGCAGTGACAGTCTGAGGATGTAAGAAATAGAGAGATTCACATGGGAAAAAGTGCAGAATTCACAGAGAAAGCCACCATCCTCACAAAATTTCTTCTGCCTCATGATTTTCAGCTGGTAAATCATGGCACTCCTCTGCAGGGAGAGCTTTATTAATGAGGAAATTTTTGAAATCTGTGGAGCTTTGCAGTAAAAGTCTTTACATTTACCAGCAGGAAAGGATCTTTGACAGGATATGTTGTTCACTCTCTCCATTTATACTTTATATTTTGGGATGTACCAATATTCGCTATTTTTGAGAGGTTCTGCTAGTTGTCTTTCTGTTATAGTAGACATAAATCCTGACAATTTTAAGCAATCATCCACATAGAATGTGTGTACACGGATTTCCAGGAAAGGTGGATCTTCTTGCATGCACAGAGCATGCAAACATAGGAAACACCCTCATTTTTTCTGCTCCAGGCACAAGTTTCTATTTGTACCTGTCTAGACAGATTTCACTTATTAGAGTACTAAAGAAGGAGAATGGTAGATTTTTTTAACAGTTGCCTTCTACTTGGTATTGTAGGCAAATGACTGGCAAACTCTGTTTGCCAGAAGAAATCTCTGTGCCCAACATGTACACAGCCATGATACAGGCCTGGGGGACAAAAGACAACCTTTCCAGCATCCTTCTTCCAATCAGTATCTTTGTTCTCCATTTGCAGAACCAAGTAGCCCATGTAAGGAAGACATTCAAATTTATTTAGAATTGCTTTCAATTCTCAGTTTTCAGTTTTTCTTTCCTGAACAGGTTGTTTCTTCAGTTCCAAGTCAACAAGTCCCATAACACATTTTCACTCAGTGTTCCGTTACACCAGATGGTCAAGAATGCCTTTGGAGTTCTGCTTGCATGTTGGTCAGGCAGGATTATCTCACGGGGAACAATACATAATTTATGTCTACTAACACCCTTTTAATACCAAAAAGGTTCTCTGTTCTTATGAGCAAGTTATATTCCTGAAGTTATTATATTCCTAGAATTGGAAAATGTTAGTCTCTCTTTTGCTATCAATGGAAAAAATCTCCTTGGCAATTTTCCCAATTGCCTTTGCCCATAGTCTCTCACTTAGCTGCAGCTAATTGCTACCAGTTACAAAGGCAAGAATAAAGTGACAATATCCCCTTGTCAAAAATTTCTGAACCACAAACCACAAAATAAGAGCAGAATGAGCTGCTTCTAGCTTATTATACTGGATCTCCCAAAAAAAAAAAAAAAAAAAAAAAAAAGTGGCTGATGTACGGATTTTTTTGCTGCTTATGTCTATGCCCAGTGCCTTGAGTACCCTGCACTGCCACTTCCATCTCTTCTCCCGACCCTTGATTCCTCCCACTGCAGTATTGGGTCTGTCACTGGTAATTACCCATCATCTGAGCACTGACACGTAACTACAAGCAGAGGACACCTGATCTGTCATTGTGCTTGCTGATGAAATGTGGTGATGTTGTACATATCACAAAACTGCCAGATAAAGTCCAGACAGCTTGTTTAGTGCTAAGGATGTTAGAAAGATGAATGTGAGTAAAAGAAGAGGGAAACACATTTTTAAAGGGCACAGTTAAGTATGCAAGGATTTTTTTTTCTTTTTTTTTTTTTTTTTCTGATGAAGCATTGTATTTTTTTTTTCATATTTTGGAAGAAATCACAGAAAACACAAATTTAGACATGTTCTTCAGAAGTTTTTGGAAGCTAATTAACCAGATAATGAGTAGGAACCATAACATATACTTTCACTGACCCAATACATCCAAGGAATACAAAAGTCAAGATCAGAACAAACCATTCAGGCACTATAGATTGAATAATAAATATTCATGATGCAATATATAAATTTTTTTCAGTTATTCTGCAAAACAAAGGGGGTTAATTTGTTAAATATATCAATCCATTAATCATTTATTAGATTTTAATTATAATTGTAACCTCCAAAATGCCAGGTGAAAATATACATATATATTCCTATTACTCTGCTCTGTTTGTGTTAAAATTCCCAAATATTTCTCATATTTCTTCCCTTTAGCAGATAACATTATGGAATGCTTTATTGATTGCACTTGCCATCATTTTCATAAAAGCATAATCCTATTGATGTCATAACTTATTTCTGAGGTTGTTAGACATCATGTCATGGATTAGAAAGGTCTTTAATTTAAGTGGCAAGAACACAGCCATAAAAACCGCAAAACAGCAAATCTAACTTAATTTGTTGTGACAGAAAGTGAAGATGAAGGAATTAAAACTGCAACGACTCTAATTTGAACTGTTGTAAATGTTCGGGCTTATGTGGGTTGAATTTGAATTACATAAAATCAAATTAATTTATTTCATAGTCTTTTCTAAGAATTGTAACTTCACTCAATATATTTAAGCAGTTTGGTGAAAAGGCTGGGGTAATAGCAGAGTATTTGAAAAATCAAACCAGAAAGTAGATATAACTTAAGAGAAATGCAATGTCTTTGTTGGTTAAGTTACTGGTAAATAAATCTTGCAGAGTCGTTCAGCCACCAATGTCAGGAACACTAAATCTCTCCCACTGGAGCTTTGTAGAGTACACATCTCCTAGTTTAGCACCAATGCATTGCCCTGGTAGCAGTGATACACACATCTGCCATAGCAAACACAGCCTCAGCTTACTGCAGAGCTTGTCTGTGAAGTAATTTCAAATCAGGTCTTGGAGCACATCAGATAGCTTTGTTGTTAAGTGTAGATTGATGAAGTTGTCTTTATATCTGAGGCAGTGTGGCACACTGAGCAGCAGAAATGGGGAAAACAAGCTACAAAAAGGAGTGTCTTTCTCTTAAGTAAAAGCTTTACAGCTCGCTTCTGCATTCCAGGAAAACTCACAGTATGAGCTGATAAATCCTCTGGAGTGTTTGTGAATATGTGCAGAATTTGCTGGAGGGGGAGAAGGGATTGGCAGGAGTGCTGCAGTTGTGATCCCATTTGTTTCTGTTCACTGGCAACTGACAGCTTTAAAGAGAGCTATTTTTTTTTTCACTCTGGGTATCTGCTCACATGACTCAGGTGAATATATGGGGCTGAGGATTTGTGTTAGGTTGATATGATGTTTGTTGATTCACATGAGTGGATAACCATGAACAAAAAGGAAGGCCTATCTTTAAAAAGATGAGTGATTGTGCTGCCTAATAAAAACAAGATCCTTTTTTTTTATCCCTTTACCTTCACTTTCTACAGCAGTGAAGGTGTAAAGATGAAGATTATCTTGCAGAAAAAAGCAAATAAACTATAGATAAATATTGCAAATAGTGGAAAAGGTTGTTACTCAAGGAAAAACAGAGTATAGGCAGGAATAGATAGATCAGCTGCTGAACCTGCAGATTTTTTGAATCCTGATCTACAGCACAGGTCTCTTCTTCCAGCTCAGTCACCTCATTGCCTCATATGGTCAAAGGTTAGTCAGACTATCTCTCTCCATTGACTGTAAGGGGAATGTAATCTTAATTATGAAAACTCTGAATTACTATAGGCCACAATTATCACCGATTAACTCTTTAATAATGTTTACAATTAATGAAAGAATTAATTTCAGAGTGGGTGGGAATTTGATTATGTCTTTACTCAACAGCATGTAGCAGGCATATTTATAAAAACATCATTCTCCGGAATCACAATTAAGTCATACTTAACATTTGGATTCACTTGGTTTCCAGTATAATAAAAATGATCATAACAAACTTTGGTATGCGTGTGGCATTAACCTCCATTCCCAAAGGTACTCTGTCATTCAGTGATATTGGAAGTTCACTTAACACTTAAAATAAGGTTGGCCCAAGTAATTCTGTACTGAATTATAAACTGTCATATACAATGTCACAAGGCAATTTCTATGCTTTCAAGGAAAAGAGAACAGCCTAATTTCCTAATTCATTACATGCTGCTGCACCCCAGCTGATACACATGTTACTGAAATTATTCCATATTTATCTTTAGTGGTCAAATGCTTCAAAAGAAATCTTGATAGAAACCAGCTCACTGTGCTGCTTGATCTTTCCTAGCTTTTTATTTTTCCTTTACAAAATCTTCACCTTCTGACCTGCAATCTTCAAAGGTTTTTCCACTCCTTCTAGTTCATCAGAATGGATATATAATGTAAGTAGAAGTCTATGTTAACATAGCAACTGGTAAACAAGTGTGGCATCCCACCCCTAATGGGAAGGGAGCACCCAAAATTCGTAGATGCCCATGGTTGGAAAAGAATGACAAAAATCAGAGGGTCTACAAAAACTTAGAATGGTCTATTAGCAAAGTGAACACTTGGCATGGAAATTGGTAGAAGTTAGTCCCTCACTTTCCAGCATAAGCGCACAGCAGTGGATTTTAAATGAGAGGAAGCATGAAAGAGAAGAGAGAAAGAGGGAGAGAAAGAGAGAGAGAGAAAGAGAGAAAGAGAGAAAGAGAGAAAAAGAGAGAAAGACAGGGAAAGAAAGAAGGAAGGAAGGAAGGAAGGAAGGAAGGAAGGAAGGAAGGAAGGAAGGAAGGAAAGAAAGAAAGAAAGNGAAGTAAAGAAAGAAAGAAAGAAAGAAAGAAAGAAAGAAAGAAAGAAAGAAAGAAAGAAAGAAAGAAAGAAAGAAAGAAAGAAAGAAAGAAAGAGAAAGAAACATCAGTCCTAGATCCAGCATCAGTCCAGGTGTTGGAGTGTTCAGGGTCCTGGAAATAACCCTTGGGCTTTGTGGGGCTACCTTTTTAATTTGTAAGCTTCCCCATCCTGGAGAAAAGTTTCTTACTTTCTGTGCAAATTAATTATCATGTGCAGTTTGTACTTCTAGCAATTTCTGGAAATGAGTCAGAGGAGTTTTGGGATCATTGATGATTTTGATCCCCCTGTAGGCGCTTCCTGACCTCATTTCTGCACTCACACTATATTGTGCTATGGCCATCTCCAGCAGCCAGAACAAGGATGTTTGTCCCACAAAAGTGCTGCCCTACCTCCATATGGCCCCCTTCTTCAGCCACATCCTGTTCTTTCTCACAGTGTGTTATTAACAGCAATACTTGCTTGGCTCCACAGCTATGTGGCTGTCAATGTTTGAGACACACATATTTGTTCCCTTTTTGTCCTAGGCTTCTCTGAAGAAGTAGCTGATTCAGCTTGGGATTCTTTGCACAATAATGCATGGTGTTAGAGATACAGAGATATACCTTTCCAGCCTGCTAATATGAAAATTTTTCCTTAGCATTGAAGAAGAAAGCAGTAGGTCCTGTGACAAATACAGTTTGCTATCAGTTTTATCAGAATCATTTATGACTGTACAAAGCAGAAACCTGCACCATGTCACCATATACCTCCGCAGCTTCCTAGTAAAAGTCGTAGTCTGTGGAGTTACTTTCAGGATCCAGTTCAAAGAATTGCTGGTGAATAAGAGAATCTAAGCTCCTCTTCAAGTTTATTCTGAACTGTTTCAAGTATAGGAATGTTTGCAAGTACTTATCTTCAATATTTTAGATGCACTTCTGTCTCAGGCAGCAGTATTACCTTAATTGAGAGCACCAGCCTATTGTTCATGCTGCCATGGTGACACAGCAGTTGCAGAAATTAGTAAAAGATTATCATCTACCCCTATTCTTCATTTTCCTTTCCCTTGTTCCTCTTACTCTGTGACATAAGTGTACCACATTTTCTCCTGTAGTGGTTTGTTTTGATGCACTTGAGTACAAGACAGGATGTACCCAGTGACTTCCATCAAGACCCCTTCAGATTAGAGTGGCATGTACTCCAGCACCTGAATTCTAGGAAAAAAAGCTGCTGTATATTTATTTTGTTTTCCAGTTACTTAGCTAAACCATCATCTAGCCAAATCATGTGTCTATATTTCTGCCTCATTTCTGTAGGAGTTTCACTAGAATAAAGGACGCACTAGAAAACCTCTCTTCAACTGAAATGTGACCATTTCCTTGTATGTATCAAAAATGTAAGCTATTATGAAAAGTCTGAAATCAATTTTTTGTTTTTTGGGTTTTTTTTTAATATGTATATGATTATTATAAGCATAATTTAGAAGGAATGTGTCATGAAACCTGGAATATCTGCTCAAACTATTTTTCCCTGTTTTATTTCATTTACTTGAGTTAGCTAACAATTCAATTGCACTTTCATTAAAATAATAATTTTGAGAATAAGTTTTAAACCCTTTTTTTTATCTGGTCAAAATTGCAATCTGATGTTTCCACACTATATGTTGATTCACTTTTTTCACTGCAAAGCTATGGCAACTACAGAGAGAAAAAAATAAATTAGTGGAGGAAGTTAATCTGCACATGTGATACTGAGAAGGCTAAAGGTAGAAACTCACTCTCTTTTCTATAGTTTGCAGTCATTTGTCAAACTCTAGTAGTTTGTCTTTAGTACATAGTATGAATTGTCCTAAGGCTTCTGTTTTTCTATTACATTTGATCATTTAAATCCTGGTTCTTCCTGGCCTCAGCAGATAATGGCTGTGGCTCTTCCCTGTAACTTCAAATAAAGACACACATGACTCAAAGCTGGAGGTTAAGATCCTCACAGGGAAAGTCTGACATTCTGCCTTTGGGATAATGTCTATCTCCATCCCATGAAATGAACACTTACGTAGAGTAAAAACAATATCAGCAGCAGGAAGTAGGTACAGTCTCTACATTTTTACTCCACGAGGTGAAAACCCCGGGTACCAGGTTTTGGAATTTTCCATCTTTAAATTACACCAGTAATTTTGCATTATTTTCTGTCCAGAAGCAGAATTTCTGCAGGAGTGATACCAATCACCTTTCAACTTTTCACCAGTTTTCAAGTATTAACCAATTCTAAATTGCTAGCCTACTCCCTGAGAGCAACATGCATCTTTATGCTTCCACTGTCATTGCACCTTTTACAAAATATTTATTTTACCATTTACTCAGTACTAAAATTCTGTAGCATGATTGCCAGGTATTTCAGGACTCAACTAATCTGAAAATTTAGTATCTGGATTGATCAGTGGGATGTAACATGACAGACAATCTCTAAGGTAATAGTTAAAGTTTCACAGCTTAACCATGCCAGGTACGGGAGATTTGAAAGGGCAGGAGTGTCCTCAGCATTGACTCACCCATGAACACTGCAACAATGTGACAGACTGACAATGAGAAAATGATTTGGTGTAAAGCAGCAGGACTTTCTAAAAAAATACAGAAAAGCAGAGCTCATGATGTGGTTGGAAATAGAACACAAAATCTCACAGTTCCCTGAAAGTAATGTTGACATGCCACCATTTTGCAAGACATGGAACCCAATGAGGATCAAGGGATGACTCTCTACCACACAGTAAACTATTTCTTCTAAGCTTATGTGACTTCAATGATTGTGTACTACACAGGTGGAAGAAAATGTTTTGAAGACAGATTTTTTCAAAGAATATAAATATTAAAGAGATATAAAACAGATGTCAGAAATAATGCTGCTATTAAAACTTTCCAGTATAGGCATGGCCTCAGATTGCTTACTGACTTTCTCTCACTATTTCTACATTATTTTTTTCTGAGAGACCTATTTCAACATATTTCTCCTTTTCTATTTAGAGACAATAGGACTACAAAATTAATAAGGGTCTCAACTATGGAAATAAGGCAGAATCCTTGCTTAAAATAATGTGGGGCTATAAATCCTACCTTCCATAGGATTGTCTCGGTTTGAAAGACAGGTGTCTGCTAAGGAGGGCAAGACCTCCCTTTGGAATGAAGAATTCAAACCCCCTCCCTCCGAATTATTAAAACTTTGATATTAANTATCTTCCAAAACCTCGCGGTATCACCTTTTATCACTTTTTTTTGCCCCGGAGAGGAAGAACTCCCTGAGACCAAAAAAAGGGTTGTAGCCTGGTGCTATGCTTTCCTAGCTGTTCGTATTGTTTTGGTTAAGCACCCATAAGTACCCAGTAATTAGTCTCCTAGCGACTTTGTGGGAAAAAATTCTATAGGGGAAAAAAAACCCCAAATCTAACCCCCAACAAGGATTTATATCACTTTTTAAGACCTGCCACTCCTTCTCTGTGAAATTAGAAAGATGCTGGTAATTACAGATTTGCTTATAAACAGCAGCTCCACAATCTGATATGACATATCTGCCTGTCATGTTCTGTGGCCCAAGTGCCCTTCAGAAAAGGAACTAGGGAAAGGCAGGTAATGTCAGTGAAAACGTTTGGGTTAAATCATAAAGCAGGTAACAAGTTGGTGGCTTGCAGTTTTCAATCTTTCTCTGTTTATGCCTTTTACTTAAAATCTTTATTACTATCACTTTTATTACCATTACCATGGTGTATAAACTTATCCAGCTACCTCTCCAAAATTTTTTTGAGTATCTTATTGATGACTAACTACATCAATAAATGGTATTGTATGAAAATGGAATTCCTGGCTGTTTAAGTGTGGGTAACTCTCCTTCACTGCATACTTTAGGAGTGACAGCACCTACTTTTTAACAAGAAAGCCACTAACTGAACTAATCTCTAAACAAACATAAAAATGTACTTGATTTCTGTCATTTTCTGCATAACATTAAATTAAAAACTTGAGAAAACAAGATTGGTGAGTAACATCTTTAAATTGATACATTTTTTTTCATCTACCCTGTACTGCTCAAACGCTTGTGCCGTTATTGTCTGTTTTAATTTATAGAGAGGGAGATAAACTGAATGGATGGATTATGGAGATTAGCTACTTGGATAAAACTGAAGCCCTTGTTCTTTGTTTAATGGGATAGTCTCTTTCCTAAAGAATTATGAAAATGACAGCACCTGTACTTGCTGTTTGTTGTTAAGCTCATCTGCATTTTTTCAATTATGAAACAACTCATCCTAGAAACCCAAGGGAATGTGAATTATTAACTGAGCTAAGACACACTTGTACTAAAATCTTATGGGAAATCACAAGATTAATATCAGCTATGCAGTGAATATGCCTTTTGAGTTTTATTCAGAAAAGACAGAGACTGCTTCTTACATATGAATACATAATTTACTTATAATATACTCTGGTTTACTGCATTGAATTTTATATACACAGAAAATATTAGTTTTTGCAAAAAATTAAATTGTGTCTAAAAATTGATAAATATTAATAGACAACATAATAAAAATAATACTTTGTTATATATAAAAGACACTTGCTTTAGACTGTTAAAAGTAATAAATAGACAATGTAAACCCAAAAATTTTGTATATGGAAAGCACTGGCTTTTGACTGTGATAGCTGTTTTTCAGAAAGATTGAATTATTTATTATTATAAATTATTTATTACTTATAAATTTGAAGCAAACAAGACTTGACCACTTATAGGACTGAGATTTTACAATGCACTGCATTGTTCCACTGTGATGTTGTGTTTCTCACCAACTTTCCATGGATAAAACTATGATTCCATAAAATCATAGGAGATTAAAATACTTATTTTCATTAAAAATATGTTATCATTAAATAGAAAACAAACTTGTACAACATCATCTTTTGCAGCTTCATATTTGGACAAAACAAGCTACACAATCTTATCTTTTCTCTTGTATTTAAAGAATAATTTTTAAGGAAATATGTTTAGCAGGAAGCTTGATGACATTTGTTTACTAAGATCCCTAATTAGCAGTACTAGAAAATAATCAGTCCCTAACCTACAGTTTCTCATTATCACATCTTCAATATTGCATGCGATTAACCTAATCTGTGCCTTGAGCCTGAGCAGGTTTTACTTTCTCTGTTGCAGATAATGTCATTCCTGGAAAGGTTTCTTGAGATACTGCCCCTCGCAGAACAGGCAACCCTGCTTTATAATAAAGTCTGCCAGACAGTGAAGAGTTAAACCCTGCCTACAGAAACTTGGTTCAGTTCTGAAAAAGACCATGACCAGCCCCAGTGGTGACTTGGAAAAGGGAAAGTTGTTCCCCATGCTTATATTGTATTACCTGGAATATATCTAACACACCAAGCTGTAGAAGTGGGTGTTACAGAGAGGAAAGGCCATGACATTTTCTTTTTGCCTGTCAGTTAATACCTGTGTGACTGACTGGAGGCAGAAACAATGGTAGGTGGAAACAGGTAAGAAAGGATTTATCCCTAGGACATTCACCTTTCAAATATTCATGGAAAGAAGACACTCACCTTCTCTGGTTTCAGTCTCCTAAATTTCCCATAGGACCATACAGAAGTTAATTACCCTTGAATTTAAATGGTCCTTTGACTTTGTATAATGTACACTTCTTTGCAGAGACTTTATTGGCTGTTTACTCCTCTTGCTCCCTTTAAATCCTACTAATTCCTATACGTTTTTCAGCCATAATGTATGCCTCGTTCTATGAAATTCATTGGAACTGGACTGTCTCTTTGGTTTTGTCCTAGAGTGACTTT
>WBMY01015142.1:0-81441 GCA_013397315.1 Donacobius atricapilla
TTGCTTAACTACACTTAGAAGACAGGCTTAGATGACAGGCTAGCTATTAATTTAATAGAGCAGGCCTGGTTTTATGAGGCCTTTCTTTTAGAATTCTTCTACCTGTCACAACTGATCCTTAAGCAGTAGTTTGGTGGACTTGCTCTTACTTGGCAAAAGTCCAAATGAGATCAGGGAAATTTCCTTAAAGATGAGCTAAGCAGTGAATGAAAGAACACAGTGTACTAAAACATTGTCATGAAAATATTTTTTTTCATTGTAAAAATATTGTGTACTCATTTTATCAGCATTTTAGAATAACTTGGTTTTTAAACCAGAGATTATTGGAATAATTAAAATGCACAGAGGATATGAAAGAAGGAAACCCTAATAGCAGACAAATTTCCAATAAGCAGAGGTACTACTGACTCCACTGAACAAGAACTCAACTTGTAACTCAACATCCTAGAAGATACTCAACATCCTAAAAGGAAGTTAGACTACTTAAAAACTAACCAAGGAAAGAAAATAAGCTGGGTGTTCATTAGATAAGAATTATCCTCAGATATATTAATGTTAACATTAAATACATGTGGACTGCCTTTTTCCCCGAGTCAGGACAATGTTAATGTCTACTCCACTAAAAAAACTACTTACAGTTATTTCTACTGAGGTGTGGATACTAATTTTCAGGGCCTTTATCAGTAACCTGTACTTGTTGCTGGGTGTTGGAATTCACTGCTTCTCTTCTGCTGCTGACTCCTTAGCTGAAAGAAAAGCTTTGACACAGAGTTGGTAAGTCGTGGTGTCTCTCAAGAAGATGTGGTGTCTCTCTTCCCACCCACGCTGTATTTGTAACAGAAAATATACAGTGATACTCTCTGTGGAGTTTTTTGCACTAGACATAAATAGTTATCCTAGCAATTAAAAGGCAATCATGCAAATCATGCCCAGAGCAGCTGTGGATGCCCCATCCCAGTAAATGTTCAAGGCCAGCCTGGAGAGGACTCCGAACAATCCGGTCCAGTGGAAGGTGTCCCTGTTCCTGGCAGGAGGGTTGGAACTGGATGACTTTACGGTCCCTTCCAGTGCAAACCATTCTGTGATTCTACGAAGAAGTGGCTTGATTGTTTGAGTAAGTTCTAAATCACCAAAACCAGACTGCAGAATTACTTAAAGTAAGCTAGGAGGGGCCTGAATTATCTTACTGAATTATCCTGACTGCCTAAGTAGTCAGCTAGCAGTTAAGTGCAAGTCTTGTAGAAACTCCAGCCCTTGAGTCATTTATAATAAGCTTTGGTTTAAAAGATCAGGCCCAGTCTCAACCAAAACATAAACTGCCTGCAATCAGCCCCGAAGCCTTAGTCTGACAGCAAACCCCAGTGTGCACCCTAACAGGGGTATCAGTGTGACGTGCTGAGACGTGATAAGGAGCGCCTGCCCTTTGCAGCAGGTGCCTACAACAGCGCTGTAGGCCTGAATGATTTTAATCAACTCACTCAACTTTCCCTAGTCTGTGTTTTCTTTCAATGATACTCCAATATTCACATGGGATTACAGAAAACAGCTCCAGTTTGTACTACCCTTTCAGCAAAACAAAAAGTGTCCTGTTTTCATTCTGAATCTACATATATTTTTAATACATGTTTTAAAAAATAAAATCAGCATTTTTTCAACTAGTTATTTCTTACAATCCCACATATGCCATAGTCATAATGAACAAAGCTTTAAGAGAGAATTTGATGGGGAGGGGGAGGAGGGACAAAAAGTCAAACCAAACCAAAACAACAAACCCCTTATTTTCTGTAACACTTCACTGTCAAGAGGGCTTCTCTACAGTGGTCATCTATGCAGAACCGTATTTTAAGATCCTTGTGTTAAAAATGCATCAGTTATGCTCCTAACAGACAGACATCTGCATTATATTATCCACCATCTTATCTGCTGCTAATTGGCCTCCTTGTTGACAAGTCTCAGCAGCAAGGTTAAGTGCTGGCTGTAAAAGCAGTGTAGCCTCTTGCCCGAGGGGTCAGAGCTCAGGCAGACCGTGCAGGAGCCTGCATGGCCTTTTTTCCCTGCAATATATTTTCTGGGAGCTAGTAAAACACCAGGGCAATCACTCCTGCCTGGAGTCTGCCAGCCACCACGGTGTCTGTGGAGCTGCAGCAAATGGAACCTCATCTCCCCAGCACAGAGCACTCAAGGAGCCTCCAAAGGAAAAAGGCATCTTCTCTTGCACCAAAGTTTTAAAAACTCCCTGAGATGCAATTAAAAAAATCCCTGAACTGACAGCTCACCTTGAACATGGGGCAGCCGATGCCTCAGTGTCCAGCAGAGCCCTTGGAAAAGGGGTGGGGGCACACCTTGCCTGAATTCACCTGTTCCATTTGAACCAAAGACTGCGCTCTTACCTGGCTGCTGGGCTCCTTGCAGAGCTCTTGGGAACATATCCTAGAAAGTCATCCAGGTGGATGCCAGGCAGTACCTCAGGAATGTAGCTGTTGGCCTTCCACATGGGCACACCGGCCTTTGACCAACCTGGCAGGGTTTGATTTATGTATATGACAGCGAAAGGGAAGGGGAAAAGGAAAGAAACTTAGAGCTGGAACTGAGCAGTAGCAGAGGTAGAGGAACACACTAACTGGAATATGTTTCATTAATTAAAAAAAAAAAAAAAAGCATCCCCTCAAAAAACCCCAACAACTGTACAGGAGAAGAGCAGAGCATTAAGTGATAATATGGCACTATTTTTGCAGCCTGTGGCAGCCTATTTCCCTATTTAGAATGGGGAAGGGTTTTCCATGCCTGGTTTTGCTTTGTTTTGGATTTCTTGGTTTCATTTCCCTCCACCCTAATCATTATTATAATCAACATATGGCGCAATCCTAAATAAAAAAGTCAACCCCCCCCCCCCATTTTTTTTCAGTTTAGGCTATAGTTAATTAAAAGACTCCAAGTTTCTATAGAAAAGTCCTCTTCTGTTTGCATTTAGTTCTTCTCTACTTCACTTTTCAGACTTCTACTTTCTATCACATACCTTTCTTTTTCCAGCACTTCTCGGACAGCATTTCACTGGAAGTGTAAACTTTGGATTGTTACTCTTCTGGGAATGTGCCTGTTTAAATAAAGAAGAGAAAAATGTTCTCTTGCTGAGCCCCAGGACCTTCATGCCAATGTTTGCAACACAAACTAAAGTGACCAAAACCAAAAATAGGTCTTGCTTCCTGGCTAGTCAACAAAGCATCCAATACTTTTCTTGATTCTTTCCCTGCTGTTTAAGCCTGGAATGTTCATTCACACACCAGGCAGAAGAATTTGGTTTTTAAGAGATTTACCAGGAAGCCAGCTGGGAGGGTCAAAGCCCTAATAAAGGTGCTCAGGCATGGGTGAGTAGGACTTTGGATGCAAGACTGCATCAATGAATAGGAGCAGGTTTCTCCCAGTTTGCTCTCACTGCCTCAAGTAGCCACAAATTACCACATTATCTAGCCCTGCTCAGGGCTAGAACCAGCAAAATAAATTAAGACAAACTATTCACGTCTGGTATTCCTCGATGGCAGGGATTAACTCTTCCCTGGTATCCAGACTTCCAGTACATAGTGTGCAATTGCATTCCAGCACAGTTAGAAGCAGTGCTTGTTTTAACAATAAAAATCCCTGGATCTTTCTTTCCTGAAACTGAGAAAAACTTTTTAAATGGGAAGGGACTGTAAGTTGCTGGAAAGCTCCTTCCATCAGCAGGGTTCTGAAATAATACGAATACATTGGTGGCTGTCACTCATGCCAGTGACACTTTTTAAATGTACCAGAGTAGCTCTGTTCACAGGTTCATCAGCTCTGGTAAGAGCAATGCCCACTTGCACTCTGAATATTTAGTAAGCAAGCATTAAGACTTCATGCTTTTATACTTGGCTCCCTATTTTTAATGGGACTGCATACCCAGAACTTAATGAAAAGATCTAAATATAATGTCAGGGTGATTTAAAAATATGCACTGCATCTCTTGAGTTGACATTTCAATTAAAAATAAATAAGATCCATTTATATGATGATACTGTGATAAGATTGCATCAGTCAAGTTTCATTCCTACTCAAAGTGACAGATTTCTCCAAGTCAGAGCCAGGAAATTTAGTCCTCCAGCAACTCCAACCAGGAAAATATAACTAAGGGTGAATTTAGGCACTTCACAAAAATTAGGGTATCGTGTTTCAAGGATAAACGTATTTAACAGAATCCTATAATCATTAAGGTTGGAAAATACCTCCAAAGCCCTCCTTTTGTTATTAATGAATTTATTAAGATTTTTAAATTATCTTTCACAGGTAAGGCCAGATTGAGTTGCAGCTGAGCTTTCACCTTTCTTATTTTCTCTTTACATGACCTAATGACATCCTTCTACTTTTCCTGAGTTGCCTGCCCCTTATTCCAAATGTCAGAAATTATTTTTCTTCCCTGAGTTCACCAAAAACTGCCTATTCAGCCAGATCAGTCTTCTTCCCCATCTTCCCACTGTTACTGTCCTGTGGCTAGTCTATTAAAACTAATAACTGCACTCAACTTTTGTATTTGCCATTCAGCCCAAGTCACATGAGTGTTGGCATTAGTTTTTTCTGTCACTTAATCAATAGCTTGTCAAGATCCAGGTTCTTATTTGGTGGTAGACTTCAGGAATCCTCCACATTTACAGAGCCAAAAGAAAACGGATGGGGTATGGTTTTGCGCTGTTCAGAAAATCTGTTTTCCATTGAACTTTTTTAGTTTCTTGGGCTAGTCTAAGAAAGGAACTCAGACAACTCAATAGTAGTGACCAGATATAAATAAAAAGATCACCCAAAACTGTCACTGGCAGCCAAGAGGCCAGGACTCTGAAATGTCTAGTGGAAATGTTTCCTAACCTGCCAGAAGCTTGCATAGTTCAAAGCTTGCCCTTGGCACTGCCAAATGACCAGGGACTACCTCCTCCCATGTCATCTGCCAGTTCATGACAGGCCAAAAACTCAGAAGAAATCCCTTAGCTCTGCAGTTCTTTCTAAAAACCTCAGAAAAGCCAGGCTACTTACCATCTGACTCCTCTGGGATCTGCTGTCTGTAGGTATGTTGATGTTGAACTTCCATCCCAGCAGAAGTGCACATACCTGGTCTGCTCTTGCTGTACTCTTGCAGAGGGTGGACTGTTTGTTGTAACAAGTTGCAGTGCCATAACCAACTCATATCAATTATCTTGCTTCCAGTGTAAGACTGCCAAGTCCCTCACATCACCTCATCAAAAGCTTTCTGACAAGGGACTTTCTGAAGACTCCTTTCCTCTAAACAAAAAAGGCAAAAGCACTTACCCAAGAACACAGTTACTACTGTCAGTCAAGCCAAGTGAAATCTGACATCTTACACCATCCCAAGCATGCATTCAACTTGAATTCTGATGGTATCCTTGTTTACCCTTTCCCTCCTGGCTATAAAGAGGACAGCCAGCAAAGAAAGCTACCCTCAAGGAAAGATATCCTCCCACCTCTTTCAAAGGTCTTTGAAAGATCTCCCAGGAAGGTGAGAGAGCACAGGGAAACCTTCCAGCCACAGACAGAGACTGCTGCTAAGTGCAGGGGAAAAGTCTCACCTTCTTTGACTCCAGCAGGCAATCTGGGACACTGGGCAGAGGGAAGAGTAGACAGCAGCCTCTCCTCACACCATCCATGCGCCCAGTCCAATCTATCTTCTGGGGTTCTTGGCAATTAGCACAGTTTCTCTTGCTAATGGACAATAATGCATGTGCCAAAGCCCATCCAGTCTTCAGCTCCTTACAGGGAGGACCTGAGACTGGCAATAAAACTCTCCTGGGAATGGTGAGGCAGGAGTTTGAGACTCTAATCAAAGACCTTTGAAGGGTCCTGAAACCAACCCTTTCTCACCAGGAAGCTCAATATGGCTGTGCCCTGACAGAGCCTGCAGGTTGTTTTGGACATGAGAGGTGTCAGAAAACAGATTAATGCAGCTTAACTAGGAAATGGGTAATGCATCCTCCGTGTCTCATAGTTTGGCCATGAAGACAAGCAACTGGTTTTTTTCTTACTGTGTAAGGCATGAGCGTTAACCTCGAGGCACTGCGATTCAAAAATGTGGTTCTTTTTTCCTGATAATGATCAAACAAAACACTGTAATTCAAACCCACATCCCGAAAAGGTGAACAGCAGCCAGCCTTACCAACTGCTCAGGGCACCTGCTGCCAATGATCTACCTTCTCCCTTGCACAAATAAGGTCAGAAGATGAACACCTTCTTTAAGTAATTCCCCTTCCTCATCCCCTGCCTGCACATCTTGGCTTGTCTGTGCCTATATCACATACACCTTCAACTATTCAGGATCTCTTTAATTCAAAACATGAATTAACATAATTACACTAAACACCACAGTGCAGTGACTTTTTTTAACACATCAAAAGCAATATTTTCATTTTTTGCAGGAAAAAACTGTAGACAATTCATTTCAGCAGCCAGATGAAAACAAACCAGTCTTTCTGAACAAAAGGTGTTCTTTCTAGAGAGTTGGGCTCATTCATTACCTCCAGATTTAATGGACGGCAGATTCCTCGGCTTTTGGGAAATACAATTTGACAGTTTGTAGAGGAACTGATTTTATTTATACACATCTATAAAAGTAGGCTCCATACTGTGGCACCAGCCAGTCAGATGCATGATATAACTTCAGCATCTCTTGAAGAGAAACAGCCAGGATTTGGGGCAACTATAGTGTGGATCATTTTCTAACTCCAGATGAAAAATGCATTTTCCCTCATCTAACAGTGGCGGAGAGGGCTGCACCTGTGAGGTACCTCTGCCAGCATTGCCCTATCAGGCTAGAAAGGTGTCTGTCAGCCTTTGCCAAAACAAGACACAAGACAGATGCAAAGATACAGAGTAGAAAGAAGAGAAGTGCTTTGCAAAAGTGGGACTGTGCCCTTAGTAACTACAGGTAGCATGGATTTCACCCCAGCTCTAGCAGCTTTCCATCTACAGGGAGAAACAAGGAAAAGGAGAACAATACACAATACAATTCACTATGTGAATTATACAATACACCTTCATAAGAATCTACAAGTATGAGTAGAAGGGAGCTTTGAAGAATGGATAGTTTTAGCAAGGCCATACCACATAAACAAAAGATATCCAGTAAAAAAAAAAAAAAAAAAGTGTTTGTGAAATGATCCAAATGGATTTTAATCTGTTTGGGCTACAGAAAACAGCCTTCCTGACTAAGAGAATGCCTCGGATGACTTAACCACAAACAGGCCTCTTCAAAAAAGTTATACCCTTAAAGCGCTTTTACACAACAGCTGGGACTCCTCATTTTCCCAGCCCTGCTTCTTCTCCCGTGACAAAACATTTTATATCCTCAGTAGCTCTTGCCCATTGCAAAGCAGTGAAAAAAACCATGCCAAAAAAAGTCAGAAATGCAGAACCCTGAAGGAAATGAGACCTGAGACAATTGATTTAGGACTCTGATCATTATTTTTTTTCCCCTGGTTCCAAGTAGCCCAATATGCTTCTGAAGGACCATGGAGCAGTTTGACACATTGAGGACGGGGAAAAAAGATGGTAACAAGTGGTTGTTCTTTTTACCTCAGCTGTAAATCTGAGCACAACACCCAGGGCACAGCATCAATTCCAAACAAGTGCAGGCAGATATACAACATGCTGCTTGCCCCGATCAAGCCACAGAGCAGCACAAAAAAAATAAGGCTCTCTAGCAAGACATAAAAATACTCAATTCCATTATAAGCAGTTCAGTTTTAAGGAAGTCTAAACTATGCTAACTCCAGTAAAACAACACCACTACCTAGACAGAATAAGCCCACCTACAGTCCCAAACAGAATTCCTATAGCAGATGCAAATTTCAGCTGATAATGTGAGCATTTTTAAGGAGCAGTGTGGTGCAAGAAGGCTAAAGCCTGGGAAAAAACATATTCAATTCAGCTAAAACAGAATCTTTGACAGGGACAACATGATAGTTATATCCTGGTGAGTTTTTGGGAAGAAATAGAGGCTCTGAGCAAGCACAGCTATCCCCGTGTGAACCATCCAGGAATTTTATGGTAGGCAATTTAATCACCAGCACCATGATTGCTTTGCTCCAAGTCCAGCCAATCCAGTGATGGACCACAAAATCTATGGGTTACTTCATGCCATGCTTGGTACTTTAATCCTGTATGTTTTGTACAGATTTGTACAAGAAGAGTTGAGAACTGACAGCAACTCCCCAGGCTCCTTGAAAGGATTCATACCATGAAGAACCACAAAACCATCTGATGCCAGAAAACACAAACCACGCAGACCTTGAAACCTCCCTTTCTGCCACAAGAATTCAAGCATGCTCCAGACCAGGCACATGAACTGAGACACTCTAGGGAGATAATTTGTCTCTTTTTTTACAGGATGTTTTACTCAGGTCTCTCTTGAGTTCCCTAGTAGGGAAAGCAGATGTAGTCAATGCTGAAATGATATATTCATTAACATTTTCCATGAATCATTTTGCCTCAATCACAAGAAGGGGTCTTTTTACCCAGAAAGTGTACTGTTTTTCCTATGTGGCACTACTTGACTACATCTGGCTGACTTCATCATGTGGAAGAATGAAAGCAGGATGCCCGATCAAGTACCAAACATCACTCAAAACCACAAATATTTACAATTCAATCTCTGATCAACCAGTTTCAGTTGTGAAAACTCAACTGTGGTTCAAAAAAACCCAAATCTAAACACACACACACAGGGGAAAAAAAAAAAGTCAAACAAACTTCAAAAACTCTGAATCCACTAGAAGGTAGTTAAAGAGATGAATTAGTAAAACAAGAACAAAACAAAACACACCACAATTCGGCACAAACAACAAACTAGAAAAAGGCAGGGAACATTGACATTGCTTTTTCAAAGCAGTGACTATTATGAGTGGTACCTCTGAGAATGAAACAGAGCAAGCTCTCCAGTGCTCTGACCTCCAGAAGGTCACGTTCACAAGTCAGCGACCGTAAGAGCCCAGCTGGCATTCCCAATGCCCACAACAATAGATCCAATTACTTCAACCAGCAAGCATTAAAAAGCAAATGCAGCACATAAAAAGCTCACATTGCTTTGTTATTTCAAATACAGATATCCACAGACATGAAGATGAGAGAACAGCACCCTTTCAGTCTCTGGATGCTGTACGTGCTCTGCTTAACTTTCTTTACACATCTTGGCTTCCCCATTTCTTTCCCTGGAGTTTCCCTGTTTGGAGACTCTTCACCCAAACTCAAACCATAATGAGACTGAATAAATTGATTCAATACCTATTTGCTTTGTGAATGTCATTCTTCTCACCGTGATTCACTGCAATTCTTCGAGCTTTGCTAAGGCAAAATACCATTTTGTTCTTTCAAATGCAGATACATAGATCTGGGTGCTTGGTGAAAAAATAAACTTGTTTCCTACATAGTACTTTTGAGTTTGCTGAATAACCTAGCAGGTCAAATAATTCATTTTGAGGAGAAACAAAATCCTTCAGTAAGTACACTGCTAAAGTAAAAGAGTTCAAAGGGGATCAACAGCATTTTACAAAAGGCAAATTGAAATAAAAATCTACATGATCCAACAACAGCTACCAAATATCCCACCCCCAAGGTCATTTGAGGAACAGCTGGGACCAAATCTCATTGAAAACCCCTTTACAAGTATCAGCACCCTCTACCCTGTCCCACTGGGTGGGGATGGGGTTTGCCTGCCTCCCTGGGAGGCCCAAGGCCATGACCAAACCTGGCAGCCCTGTGGGCTCCCATCCTTGTACCCCAGCTTCTGACTGCCACTAAAATCCTGATCACCTCGGTGTTCTCCTCAGGCAGACAGAGCTCTGCTCAGTGGTTTCCAAGGGGCAGAGGAGCTGTGCTGACCTGAAAGGTGAGCTGGATATTGCAGTTTAATGTGGCTGCTAATCAGGAGGCTTTTCATGCCTACTTAGTAAATGTCCCTATTTACTTTAAATAAAACTGTGTTAGAAGAGCCAAAACAAAAATATCTGCCCAGAGTATAGCAGATAAAACTGACAGTGAAAGTGATACTGCTGCAGAAAAATATGATGTAGCCCATTTTGGAAGGCTGCTAAATTATGTATTACTAAGGGCGGCACACAGTGACCTATTAATACATCTAGAGCCCTTTGTTGCCCTATTATCAATAACAAACCTTCTGCACTATTTTGGGAAATGACCTTTCTCCACAGCGTGGTGTAGCACGAGCCAGGAACCTCCTGAGCTGTAATTCCAGCTCCACCACTGACTTGCTGCATGGTGAGGGAAAGCTGCTTTAACCTCCCAGGTGCTGTTTCTTTTTCTGTAAAGCTGCAGCAACACTGGCCTCCCTCTCAGCTCAGTGGAGTGCCTTACTAAGTTCAAATATTTGAGCAGAGCTTTGGGGATGCAAAATGCCACATTGGTGTGACACATTGCTGCAGGTGCTTAAGGATATTAACAGAGCAGAAATTCAGCTGCAGCTGGAAGAACATATTGTGCAGAGCTAAAAGATCCTCTTTTCACAGGTGAGAATTTATAGCCACCAGCTTTAGGCTACAAATCACCACCCAGTAACATGTCAGTGCTTTCAAGCCAGAGTTTCTTTCTCAACTCAAAAGAAAGAAAATCTCAGTGCTTGGTCCCACCTACATGGCAGCAGAATTCTGGGTAATGTTAACAACCCACGTAAGGGTAAAGGATACACATAAAATAACAGCATAAGGGACCACAGGATGAGAATTACTGGGATGAGAGGAACACACAGCAGATACTCAGTTTATGCAGCCTGGGACATTTCAAATGTCAAAAAAAAGTTGGGTTATAGGAAGTTTCAGAGATTAAAAAAATAAAGCAGAGAGCGGAGTAACAACACCAGCTCTTTCTCTCACCCTCTAAATAAATAAAAGTCATGACTAAATGAAGTCATTCTGAAAACATGAACTATTTCATGTGCATATTTCATTTGCTTTGGCAGAATATTCCCAGGCTTAACACCCTCAAGCTGCAGGAACAGGTGGAAAACATTTAGAAAACACAGGAATGTGCATAACCATGCAGTAAAACTATAGGAAGGTGATATTCGCAACTTAGAAAAAAAATCACTCACAAAACTCATTTTCAAGGGGTAAAGATCAATTTGTTTTCAACACCTCACTTCTCTCCTGTGTTGTTACAAAAGATACCATCAGTATTTGAGGGCTGTTTAATAACTCTATAATAATTTAACCAACAGTTTCCAAATAAAATTTACTTTGTGGTTTGAAACCCATCCTGTTAGAGGAAATTCCATTTCAATTCCATTATAACTGACTGCACAACTCAAATTCCTAAATCTTCATCCCCAGTTCTTCAGAAATTGAGAGAGTTCCGCAGCCTGGAAGATATAACCTGAAAGCCACACCACCACACCCATATTTACATGAAGTTCCCACGGTGAGCACTACCATCAGGATGATCCTCAAATGCCCTTTAAAAACTCCTTAACTATCTTTGTTTTACAGACAGAGAGCAATACACTTGGCATGGAAGTTTAAGTAATGACATGATTCAAGTTTATAAGGATTAAATTACAGCAGCTATTGAAATCCATGTTTGAATTTAATATTTAATCTGTCTCTACTGACAGATTTAATTCACTCATCCTAATTAACAGTGCCCAGAGACTGCCTTTTCACCTCCTTTAGACTGAACTGCGGCCAAATGTTAGCCCTGAGGTGGGGCACGGGCATCCCGAAGGTAGCGGAGGCGCCGACGGGCCGAGCGCTGCCGGACAGCACCATCTAAGGGCTCTCCATAAGTACTGCTGAGGGATGTATGGAAGGAGACCTATGGATTGGCTCCCGGATGCTCCCAGCCAGCTGCCAGGCTCCCAGGCACACACCAGCGGCACCACAGCAAAACTCTCCGAGCAACTGCTTCCTCTCTCAGTCGCTGCCACTGATTCATCGGGAATCATCTGGAAAACGAAGTTACCGAGAAGCTGCCTGAGGAATAATTTTCAGAACAACAAGATTTACCTCTGTCATCTGCAGCATTTTGTCTCTCTCTGTGACCGTCTCTTGGCATGCAGATAAGGTGGTTTATTACAAACCCTCTAGATTAAGCACAGGAGGAGAAAATGTTATGGCTTCTAGATTTAGAAACTGAAACACAAGAGTAGCTTTAATTCTACCCAGCTTGTGTAGTATTTAAATCTCTATTTCAGCTTTTCCAGGCAATCTTTTTCTTCATAATTTATACAAATCTTGCTCATGAAAATATCTTCTTCTGGAGTGGTTTTGTGATGCAATCGACATGAGGAAATACCACACTAACCTGAGGATCCACTTAGTCCAGCCTTAATGTCAGGGAACGTCCAATAAAGAAAAAAAAAAAAAAAAAGTGAAAGCAAAAGTATTCAAACTGTCCCACAGAAATGCCCTTGCACGTTAGATGTTCACTAAGGTTCAATGTTCAAAAATGTTAGATGAGTGCTAGTCAGACTAGACTAATTTTCAGGACCTGTGCCAGTCTCTACAGCAATGTTTTCTTAGATGAAAGAGTTGGCAATGGGCCCAACGAAGTTATTTTAATTATCCCAGTTTCCCCCTGAAATTTCCTGTCCTGTTGCATATGAAGTTTACCACCCCAAAAATGGAAAACTGACCTGCCTACCAGGACAAACCTTAGGCAGCCTTTATTCTAGGACCTTATTCCATCACGTGTAGGCACATGCTCCACTGCTGACCTCTCCTGACCTCAGGGTGTGGAGAAGCAGCGGCATTTCTAACATGGAAGGAATTGTGTGTGGTGAAAATGAGTGTCTGGAGTAGTGTCTCCCGCTAAACTGAAAGCCAAGTGCATCATGCAAGACATGAAACTGGGACTTTCAACAAATCATAATTCAAAAGAACTGTTTAATGGCAGTACAGAAATAAAGCATTCAGTGGCTTTTAGTCATACAAGTGCTGTACAGTGGCCATGCTCTGCTCCATTGTTGCAGGTGTGGAAATGAGAGTACTAAAGAGTCCCACATGAAAGACTCCTTCATTTCTAAGAATGTCACATTCTAATGGATAGTGAAAAGGAAAAGTGAAGGATAACAATATTTGAATTGAAGTCTGAAACACTGATTTGCAAATGTAATCAGTTTCTATTGCCACTGCACACAGAAAGAACCAGTCAGGTTAGAAGTGCTGCATCGTAGCACTCATAAACAAGAAAAAAGGGGTTTTTTTACTTTACTGAAACTGTTTCTGAAAGCTTATTGATCTTGACCAGAGTTTCCTACTTTTCCTGTAAATAAGAAGTTGAGAACACGACTTCAGCCTCTTGTTTTGAATCCTGCAGACATCAGATATTAGCAGCTGTTGTTCAGTGAGGACAGACAAATCATACTCAGAGCTCAAAATAAAGAAATCCTGTTTGGGTGGACACAATTTGCTCTGTTCATCGAGCAAGGGCATGAAAAGTCATTCCTCTCAGCCTCAGATAGCAGTCAGGATTTCCAGGTAGATCATTTTGTTAAGACTCATGCAATATTTAAAAAAATAAAAATACATGCAACATAATTCCCATTCCCATTTGCTGATTATTCTACTTGATTGAGCTCTGCCATTTACCATGCACTTTCCATGCTTTTTACATGGCATGCAGGGCAGAAGCCAGTTTCTTATGCAGCTGCCTGCTCTAGAATGACTATGTGATCTATCTGATCTCAGTTATGCAATTACAGCAATATTAGTCCTCTGCATGAATTTTACAAGATTAGGATAGCTGAACAGCAGAGTTTCTCTTTAAACTTCAGAAGAGGAGGGACACCAGAGCATAACAGGCTTGTGAAACACATGCTGACCTTTTAACACATTGACCTATAATGCTCTGAAAAGCTACTAATGAATAGAGGGGAGAAGTCAGCGCTGGAGGTGACAGCGTGGAAAGAAGAAAACCACCACACTGACGAGGCATTATTTGCCATCCAGTGTCCACGAGCATAAAGGGGGCTCAGGATAACAACATTTCTGGCAGAAAAAGCATACAGATACTCAGCGGTTTCATACTTAGATCTAAGTGTAAAAGACAAGCATCTGAGCAACGGCAAAAGCTCCTGATCTAAGCCTCTGATGTCGTAAGGCACATTAACTGTTGCAGCTTCTGGTGCCACTAAAAAGCCTTTGTCCAGTCAGACTAGCAATTTACAGTTTAGAGTTAAGGTGAAACAAGCAACTTACTCCTTGCTCTTATTTTACAGGCTTTGCCAGATTTGATCAGATAAAGGCACATATTTGGTGCAGACCCCTCAATCATTTTCAACCAAGTTCAATACCCCTTCTGGTTCAGTTTGCGAAATCCCTTCTAAAAGACATAAACCAGGAAATTCTTAGTGCCCTAATTTCTCTTTCCCCTATGGATTATTCTGCCGACTTTGAAATACTAGGAAAGCTTCTTTAAATAAAAATAGACCGTGCTGTGATGGCTGAAGTCTTTCTCCTTCCATGAGAGAAGGGTCTGACATCACAGTCTGGGAACCAGCTTAGCTCCTTTTCCTGAAAAGAAGCAGGATACAGCTTAGTATAGTTGACTTGTCCCTGTGTTTCCCATCCTCCACGTCCTCCTAGGACGGTGCCTGCTTTCTTCTAAGATTTGATGAGAGAGAGAAAGAGGATTAAAGGGCAAAGGTAATCCAGAAGTCAAGAAGAGGCGCTCTCCCTCAGACACTGCTAACAAGGCACAGCACAGGAGTTTCACACGGCTTCAGAAACCCTTGTTCTCCACTGGTGAGCTCCGTCCAAGCCCGAGTTCACCGAGGTCACAGCAATAGAAAAGGTTGCGCTTTTGTTGATCAACGCTGCTAAGCAACAAGTCATAAAAACCAACATCACCCTTGTCTTCTGCTGGTTGCAATTAGAGAACTACAAACAGGATCACAGATTCAGGGCCGGGAGAAAACCTTTCGCAGTGTGAGTGTGCGCTGCTCCCAGCCACACAGCTCGTGCGGCAACTTCTCATTAGACACACATTCTGCATCCCCAGCCATTGCAGCCTGCACAGGGCAGGTCAGCCCAGGCCTCTGAAGCTGGAATAGCCTTTGGCTTCTCATAGGTTGTAATCTTTAGGTTGCAGTGGTCACTTTCAATTGAAGAAACAAAGCAGAAGTGTTGTCAGTCCCTGATTAAGTTCGTGAATATTTGAGTCATGTTAAAAGGTGCATAACTAAAGCTTTTATAAGGTACTCTACCAGTGGAAGAGATGTAAGAGGAAATGAAGACATAGCTAACACAGAGCAGGAACTCACTTTGCCACAGTATTTTAAGGAAAAATACAGGAATCTTAAAATGAATTCTGAAAGGTGAAGCTTTTAACTTGTTACAAGTAAACAATCTTTTGCTCAAACTACAGGAACTTCTAGCTATTCCTCACTTAGAGCACAATTACAAACAAACTCATCTAGGGCCAGAGGACAAGTGTCACATGCAACATATAAATCCAAAAGATAGGAACAAGAGTTTAATTTATAATTTTTGTAAGCCTCACACAGCAAACGCTGTTGGTCATATCAGTTTTTGTGGCTTCACAGTGAATTATCCAAGATAATTCCTATGCTCCCACAGGAGGAAAAATAGAGAAAAATAGGCATTCTTGGTGCTCCATAATGTACCTTCTCCATATGCTGTCATGAATGTCAGCTCCTCTTTTCCTTCCTTGTTCATCAGCTGAACCTTACCTTAGTATGACAGGAGGGAACAGAACATGTCTGGCATCCTTCCATTCTAAGTATGTACTCTAATTGCTTATGAGTTTTTGAGATTTTTATTCTCAATTTACAAATGCTGTTAATGTTCCATTATGAGGTGGGTGGGTTACTTTAAAATAAACTGTAAGAAATATGACTGTGGAGTAGTTGAACTGGTTTTTGGGAGAGGAATCCTGTTGCTAGTCAGTCTGCACTGATGATAGTCCAACTCTTAAGGGGAACACACTAATACTTCCTTAAATACATTCTTTATCAAGTTTCGTTTAATCTTTAATCAAATCATAAATGTTTTAGAACAGTCCAGCAGGAATAGTTACAGATGCACTAAGCTCTGTGAAAATGTTTTTCTCATTTTAACTCATGAAGTATGTTACTTATTGACTGTGCATCCAAGGGGGAGCAACAGAGCACTCTGAGAAGGGAAAATAAAGGGGAAATAAGGATGTTTGCACCAGTACAGAGCAAGTCAGTAATTGAATCTTGCCGCATTACAAAAGAAAACTTTAGGAAGGGAACTGCATACAGTTTAAGAAAAAAAAAAAAGTTCCTTTATATTCTTTAGTTTTACTCAACTCCCATGCCCCAAAATCTCAAATAGCCAACACATTGCAGATTTCACAAATAAGCAATATATGTGAGGAGAACATAGAGGCTGAAGCAGCATGCACAACAGGAAGTAATGCATTTAGAGAAGGCGAAGGCAGATTAGGTATCAAAGGAAAGTTTTTTTTACTTAAAGCAGGACATTACAACAGAATAGTCAAGAAGGGGTCACTGGGTCCTGTCACTGAAAACAAAGAGATTAGATATGAAAGGAATAAGTCACACTAAGAGCATGAACTTGCTAAGAGCATTTTTTCAACCTTAAGTAACGTGGCTGTAAATATACATGGGGCTCAGAGTAAAGACTATTGAACTGTAACCCTTACACTCTCTGACCTGTTTCAGAGTCTTGGGTAAATCACTTGATCTCACCACACTTGTTTTTTCCAGCTGTGAAACACCAGCCATGTCTATTACACAGGGACCTGGGGAAAAGTTTCACACTTACAGACAACTGCAAGACTTTGTAGGAAACAACTTTGTGTATCTAAACAGTTTATTCCTTACCTCCCATACTCATTAGTCTAACAGTTTGTCATACCTCCAGCTACAAACTTCATCTTGCTATTGGCTTCTCATGAAGTTATATTATTTTGCCATCGTATTCTGCAATAGCTGTGGGTTTAAGTGTTAACATGAGAGCAGCTTGACAACTCCAGAAACTAAGAATATGTCAACATCCTACTCAACAGATTTGTTTACTATCTTCTTTCAGAAGCCTGTTTACTTGAATAACAATATTTTAATGCATTTTAGCCAAGTTAAACCCACAGAGCTAAAACTGATGAGCTGGAAAGGTTCTTCCCTGTCTTCAGACACAGTGGATTGTTTACAGAGTTGTAGCCAACCAGCTGAAGCTCTGCAGTCCTTCAGAAGACAATGCAACTGCCCAGCCCACGAGAACATGAACAAAACTGCACAATTAATTGAACAGCAGTTGACTCCAAAACACATCACAGCAAAATATTATAGGCTGTAAAATAAACTATTTTGTTACCACATGGAAGGGTCAGTTCATTTTGCACAGGACAGCTTTTCAGTTTGGTAGGAGAATCACTGAAAAACAAATCAGGGATCCTCATTTACTGCTTAATTTCCAAAGACTCCTTTCAGTCTACTGAAGCATGAGGCATAACTGAATGCCTAAAGAAGGCAAATCAGATTTTAATTTAATGCTCTGCTTTAAGACAAAAACGAAGTTCAAAGAGCTTGCTTAAGCCATTGCACTTCTGCTAAGAGTTCATTTCTAAATTAACAATACTATAAAAGAAGCAACAAAATGAGAAAATAATGATAGCCCATGGCTTGAGTGGATCAGCAGTTCTGCATCCAGAAAACAAATACTGAAGAAGCTGTAAAACATATTCTGCTTGAGCAAGTGTCATTTAAACAAAGCTGCAGGTTCTGTTTTACTGGCTTGGCAGCTCATGTATATCAAACAAGGAAAACAGCAGTCCCTGACAGAAGAAGAAGTAATGACCATAATAAGGGTTTGATCTAACAGATAAACACAAATGAGGTCACCTCAGAAACTGCCACCTGAAACAAAGGGACTATCAAAAAGTTGAGAACTCACCGGTTAAAATGCTGCTGCTCCCATTAATTCGTTTCCCACCTGTCATTTCTTCCACAAGGTACCATAAAATACAGTCAGTATTTAAAGCTGAAAGGACTCAAAGGACACAAGACGTTGCCTTCGGTTTGGGGCTCTCTCTGTCATATTCAATAGAGGTTGTTTAAATAAAAAAGAAACTGTAAGCACTGCATTTCTCTCACAACTCAGCATGGTCATAACGAACTCACTGTGCTTCTGCCACTCCATACATTCCTTCAGCTGCTTCTTTATCATTGACTGCAGCAATCCCAAAGTAGGGATTAAGAAACAGGAATAAGTGGCCAGAGATCAGAAGTTCTGACAATTTAGGTGGTGGAAACCACTAACACCAGCTACCCCAGTGCAATCTTTCTTACCCAAGAAATGCCTCAGCTGTACGGCCCCCAAAACACCGCAATGCCTTTCCTTGGTGTTTCACTGCAAGCAGTGCCTGGCAGGCAAAAGTTGGGAACATGATACAACAACTGGGATGAGGGTAAAGAGAAGAAAAAAAATACTCTGAGGGAAAAAAAAACCCAAATGAAAATACACACCGTGAGGGTAAAAAGTGAATTTAAGTAACCCAATTCACTGCTATACTGGAATTGGGTTGCCAGAAGCCAAACAGGTGAAATTGAGCTAAAGTCACCATACCTTTTATGTACACGTCCAGAAAATCAAAACTGGGAAAATCATCACATCCAATATATTTCTTTGAAAATTAATTTATCTAAGCACCAACAGGCTCACAAATTCTCCTCTTTTATTTGTTTTACTGTCAGGTCTCCAAAAATCAGCACTTTTCCATTTTATCCGTCACATTTAGTGGGTACCAGATGAGCTCTGCTTTCTAGACCACGGATAAGGAAAATGTTTCCTTCAGATTTTTCTCAAGGGGAAATAAAAAATAAAAGTGCTTTTGGTTGGAAGTAGTCCTGTCTTCTGCAAGAGGTACAGAAAAAATACCAAACACACTTGGCCATTTTGATTGAATCCAAGAAACATCAGTCAGTTCAGAAAACAACAAAAGATTATTTTTAGACATAAATTATTCTAGTATAAAGACATTTGCTATTAAAACATCATGGCTAACATTTGTTCCATCTGATGTGTGCATGTAAAAAAATCTAACTACATTTTGTTTTTTATTAAAACATCTATTTTGAAGCCAGGATGATTTAAATTCCCTTCTTCTGCTGTACAGTGTGTAATAACTAACTACAGCTTCCAAAGAGGGACCAAACACCCCTGTGTTCTATTTATATGCATACAATTTATTTAAAACTAAGGCTGTGGTCTGGTGCTGTCAGGCAGTCCAATGCTCTTGCTGTCACACAAGGTAAGGAAAGAAAATGCAATTCATTCTGGCAACAGCTGCTGCTATATTAGAATGGAAAGCCGCAGTGTCAACTGCTCTGAGGTGACCTCACAACCAGAATCAAACCCTGCACCACCCCAAACCTCACTCTCCTGCCTTCCCAAACGAAATCATTTTACGTGGGCATCCGGTTTTTATCAACAGATCTATAGCATGTACAAACAGAAGATTTGGAATTTTTTTTTCAATACAGTGTGTAGTAATCTCTTAGCAAGTTTTTAGATTTGTCATGATCGCTGCATATACAGAATCCAACAGAATTCTTTTGCAGCGTACTGGATTCTATTAATGTCTGCTGCAATAAGACATCTGAATCCACACATAGAAAAAGTGTATTTAATGTCCATGTTTACATAAAGCACTTGTCAAGAGCAGAGTAGGAAACCGTGCTTAGAGACCATCTTTGAAGGCCTTCAGCAGCAGGTCTGCTGCCAGCCCAGGAGACAAGACTCCTCTAAGAACTTGCTCTTCCAGAAGCGGGATCTTATCCTTGACTGCCAAGTGACTCCGGAAATGCTCCAGCATGTTTTCCTGGATGAGGTTCCACATCCACACTTTCTGCTGTTTCCGTCGTTTGGCAACCAGCTCGCCACTGGTGAGCATGAGGTCACGGAACTCGGTCATTTTATCCCACATATCCGAGATCCCCTCCCCGGTTTTGGCAGAGATGCGCATTACCTGTTGGATTCAGAGGAACTGTTAAAGCCAAGTCAGCTGCTGGCCTTGAGGCTTCAATTACTGGATCAAGTAGATTGCATGGAAATTAAGAAATGTGTGAGGAAAGCTTCCTTCATGAGGAAGCCTCGCTTCATGAGGCCCCAAGCATTTCTGTGCCTTACCCCCCACTACCCGCTTAAAATTTGGGATTCTACTAACTAGAAGTAGACCCTGAGATCTGTAAACTTGGAATATTTGGGATAATTGTCCAGTAGCTGGTTATAAGAATCATTTTTACTAAGTCATTCAGCTAAAAGGTACATTATTGCTCTTTCACTTAAATGTAGCATTACGTGCATATTCTGGTAGCTATTCTTTTGCACTTAAAATATGCCAGAAACAAGGTGTATTTGACTTTTTTTTTTTTGCCTTTGCTTTCCAGACCAGGAATTAATTTTGCCAATAATATTTCAGACATCCAACACAGTCTTTCAAATTGAACAGCCTTATGTTTTTTTAAAAAAGCTTCTCTCCTTTTCCTTAAAAAAGAAAGGCTAATCCTCAGGCAGCCCAGCTGATTTAAACTCAGCTTAATGGGTCAATTTCAATACCGGGGTAGAACAAACCTCCTTTACAGATAGTTTATTTATAAAGGAAGTGAGTGTGTGTGTGCTTATTCTATATACACATATTAAAAACTAGTACTGAATCTTCTCCTTAAAAATCCACCAAAGCCTTCTAGTATATAAAATACAGCATTAAAACTGAAGACCCACAGGATGAGAATTCTAACTATCTAGCCATTTTCATTATGGAAGAAACAAAAAGCAATAAAGGAAACACGTGAACCATGAATAATCACAGGCTTCAGAATTATAATGGAGTAGATTAAGGGACATCTTTAGATGTGTGCAGTTTACAAAAAGCAAGTGAAGTTTGTACCACTCCTGATGTCAGTAAGAGCTCTGCTAGTACAGAGACTGCAGCTCAGGGCAGGGGTCCTGGGGAGGAGGACTGGCTCTGCAGTGGTTCGTGTGGCACACCTTGAGATCAGAGGTGAAGCACAGACAGCAGCAACCACCTCTCAGCACACTGAGACTAAACAACCAACTGCAATTTTTAAAAAGAGCCCAGGGAGACTAGGACAGCTAGATGAGAATATACCTTAACTCACTGGGGGGAATACAAAAAACTACCAAACACATCACCAAAACCCAAACAAAACCAAACCAGACCCAAAGAGCCCCACAAGACACAGGGAAGTCCACAAACCTTTGGCCTCCAAACCTTTGAACGCTTGCGAAGCAGCTTCATGGCACTGATGTACTCAGCCTGGATTCTCCGGGCAGGCACAACTAAATCACCATCAGCCTTATTGATAGCAACCAGATCTGCCATCTCAATGATGCCCCGTTTGATGCCCTAAATGCAATAGGGACAGAAATCAGGAGTACCCAGAGGGGCTGTGACACACTGATTCATCACAAAAGGCAGGTCAAAATGCTTTGGTAATTTCTACTTTTCTCCCCGAAAAGATATACAGCTAGTAAACATGTCAAAGTTAAGCCACAGAGTATCAAAAGTTTACATCCTAATACTTTTAAAATAAAAAAGGGAGCTTAACTATGCAGTAAGTGGATTACACTGAAAATACTTAATAATCACAGTATAATGGACAAAATACTATTGACAGGGACTTTCTGCACAGATATTGCATGCTGAATTTAAGTTTCTCATTCTAGTCCCAGGTAGTAACCAATAAGAGAAACTGAAAAATACCTGTAATTCATCTCCACCTGCAGGTGGTAGCAGTAATATGAACATATCAACCATATCAGCCACAGCAAATTCTGACTGGCCCACACCTAAAAAATTAAATTCACAGTTTACCACTTACTACAAACTTTCAGTCACATTAATGGCAGTAATTATGACAGATCCCAGCACTGCCCCATGAACAAATCCCACTAACAAAACAAAGACAATAGGAAACACAGCAGTTTAGTAAAAGACATACAGGACTAGAAAATAAGACAGAATGAGCATTCATGTTCAACCAGTGACCACGCAGGAAAACATGGGCAAAATCAAGGCAGGAAGTATGCAATTACTACTAGCACACCTTATTTTTGTATCACAACAGGACAATCAAAGCAAACCCTAAGCACCTACCTACTGTTTCCACAAGAACAACATCGTAGCCTCCTCCTTCACAGAGCAGAATGGCTTCGTTTGTGGTCCTTGTGACACCTCCCAGTGTCCCACTGGTGGGAGATGGCCTGATGTATGCATTCATGTCTCTTGACAACTCAGTCATCCGTGTTTTATCACCCAGTAGGGAACCTTGATATTAAATTATTTCAGAAGTGTAACACGGCCAAACTCCCCCTTCTGCCCCCCACCCCACCAAAACATGAGCGAGGAAAGACAGATCTCTTGTACAAAGCCAGCCAATAAGAATATCCTACTCATAGTTGCTCAAGACTTAGCTGAGGACTAGGAAGCTACAGCCTGGTTCTCCTACTTCTTAGAAGCTGGAAAGACCTGACAGGCCTTACTGCTACCAAATATGAAGAATTTGTGCTAGGTCAGAATGAATTCTACAACTCCTGAATGGCTTTTTGAAGCCTATACACATCAGGCCACGCAGCCGATTCTTGTCTGTTCCTGTCCAAAGGGACAAATCTCTGCATTATGACTCTGACATGCCTCAATGCTGGATGTTTTGTTTTAAGAGAGCTGACACACGTCGCTGCCTTCCTTTTACTCAAACAAACTGCAAATCAGATTCAGTGAGATCTATGCACTCAATGCACACTCCAAAGGATGAGAGATGCTCAATTCTCCCAACCAGCACAGTCTTACTGTCACATTTTGCTATTCTACTGATGCATCCTGAAGGCATGCATTCAGGAACACAGTCTGTCTTAGCTGCACATCATTGCAATGCTCTAGTTATTTCTTTATAAACAGTGGCACACCTCTAACAGCAGAGAAGCTGGAAAAATTAATGATGCTGCCTGGCAGCTGCCCCTTACAAAAAGATCAAAATCAAGATTGTATCATTTTTATCAGAGACACCACACATTAGGCATGATCAGCTTGTAATTTCCCTACAATTTTTTACTGGAGAGTTACAGATCGCAGCCTGTCATCAGGCAGTAATCCCGCACAACTTCAAAAAAATTCAAATTTAGAAAAAAAATTGCAAGGCAATTTTTGAACACCGGAAAAGAGGAAATCTGAAAGCATTACAACACTGATACCTATTTCCCAATTTTGTATCACATAAGAAAAAAACATGAAAATTTGATTTATTTTATATTTTACTGTTATAGGCACCAAATTTTCTTCCACTTGGCCCAAAGAGATATTTCTTCCACTTGGTCCAAAGAGATATTTTCTTCCACTTGGCCCAAAGAGATATTTCTGTAATTGACAAGGTATTAGGAACTTGACTCAAACTTTAATTCACACTCACCACCACTTGTACTAGAGGAAGGGTCTACAGCCAACACAGACACTTTGTGTTTTCTTTCCGTAAGCATTTTCCCAAAGCATTCTATGAAGGTCGATTTTCCAGCACCAGGAGGACCAGACAACCCTAAGTAATCACATTAGGAAGAAAAAAAAATCATTTTGTTAGTCAAATAATACATCTCTTGAATACCATCAAGTTGATAACAATTCATACTTTAACACAGCACCACAACAAAGGCAAATAAAAGCTATGCTAAAACAAAATAGGAGTTTGGCAACACAGCAGCACTTCACCACCCCTTATCCTAATGACATCAGCATAACATTGAGTTTATCCACATCTATTTCCTCCCCTCCAAATAAAATTACTTATACTGTATGACTCATCCTTCAGAACTTTCAAAATGTTATGTATTAGAACTGTATTTATCTGATTTACTACAAAAGAAATACTCCAAAAGGAAAAGCAAGCCCTTACCTTGAAGAGCTGTTCTTTCAAAAAAATTAGAGATTTGCATGTTAAAGCTCACAAACTAAAATTAGCACCACACTTTTCTCACTCCCATGCCTCAGTTCTTGTTCTTACTACTGTTATACAGACAGGAGAGATGACAGCTGGGCATGACAGATGTTAGCAGTCCACCTCTTGGTAAAGGAAAAATATTTTACAGCTTCCAAGAGAAGCAGGTTCAAGTCTCCTTCAACGGACAAGCAGGCTGCTTAACAGAGGGCCACACAACAGGAAGGTGCACGTTTTTCCTTCTGTAGACTAAAAAAGGGATTCAGAAAGTGCTCAAGAAAAATCCTTCTTTGGGAAAAGACCAGGTCTGCTTGACTACATCTTCCCCTAAGTGTAGATAACATCTGCACCAATCTGCAAACTAAGTAATGTTTCACTTTATAAGGGTTACAAAATCCACCCTGAATAACACACTCCCAAGAAGTAATAATAATTCCTAAAGCATTTTCAAAAGCATTTTTCATCTCAAACCGTAATTCCACTGGACAACAGAAGTAATCTAGATTGGTTGTAAACCACAAAAAAAAAACAATCCAAGACCACAAACAACAGTGATAACAAAAGGTGAGTAGATTAATTACATGTAAGCAACTACTAGACAAGACATAAAAGGACTAACCCACTCTAAAGGCAAGTGGCTTTCCTTGATTTAACTTTTCTTGTTCCCTGTGGTAGGATAATACCTTCTGAAGGAGCACCTGGGCTACTTTCTTCTTCCTGCTCTGAGTTGATTCTATAAGTGTAATGGCTTCGGCTAAACAGGCTCTATGACCCTGGATTAGCCCTTGGTAAAGTCTGTCTACAAGTCTCTGCTCCCGGTCAGAAAGTCCCTCTACTTGCTGCTCAGGGGCTGCTTGCTGGCACAGCTCTCTCCTCAAACCATTTGATGGACAAATCCATTTTGTATGACAGCGGTGTGCTGGCCCAAGAGATTCAAGGCCCAGGAAATCTGTTTGAGAGGCAAAGCGAAAGCTCACAAAGTAAGTTCTTCTGGAGAAATAACAATGAGGGAATCTCAGCAGCAAAGAGGGGATCTTCATCTTGTTTGGAATTAAAAGGTAGCAGAGTTGTCAGTTCACTTCTGTTTGCAGACACCCTAAAGAGAAGGAAAAACATTTTTACTTCCTTCAAAGCACTTGTGAGGACTCAAATTTATGTACGCCTGTGAGCATCAGCTTTTCTTTTATCTGTACCTGCTGCCTTGAATAAAAAAAATTACCATCCCCTTTTCCCGTTAAACAGATACAATAAAAACAAGTTATAGAGTCACAAGCACAGCATCTTTTTATTATCATACTTCATAAATGCATATATCCAAAAAAGTACTTTCAAATACGCCCCTGAGACCACACGCAGTACACTACAAATCCAGGAACAATCAATCCTCATTAATCCGATTAATCAATCGCCTAATGGAAAATGGCGGTATAGTCTAGTTTGACGGGCTATTTTTAGGGCTGTTTTTAACACCTATTCGGGATGAGGGCATATCTGCACTCATTCCCATCGGAAAGAAAAAAATGAAAGGGGGAAGGAGGTGGAAGGAGTTGAGCCACCAGAAGCTTTAGACGCACGGCCGAGGCCCCGCTGCCGGCGCTGCCCGCCATGCCCCGCACCTACCGGAGCCGGAGCCGCCCCGCTCCGCCCCGGGAAGTGACGGCCTCAGGCTGAGCCGGAACCCGCTGCTCCTCCAGGAAAGAAGGGCCGGGAGAAGGGCGGGCAGGAGCGGCGTGCCGAAGGGCAGGGAGCCAGGCCGCCATGCCCCGGGCCCCCAGAGCGAGGGGCCGCAGGGCTCAGGTCCGGCCATCCCGCGAGTACATAAACTTCCCTGGCCCTGGAGTCACGCTCTCCCTGCCCTTACCAGGAAAGGATGTTTCACTTCATCATTTCTCTCCTGATTCAGAAATACCCACTCTGAATGAGTGCATGGCGATTTACTAGTCCTCGCGCCTGGTTTCATACGGCAGGAAGGGAGAAGAAAAGCTTAAATCCCCACATGTGCTTGTTAAATCACGTTTATTTTCAGCCTTATTAAACATCCTCTTTAAAGCTTCCTGTCGTGGAATGTTGGCTTCTTCTGAGGTGGAGTTTGTTTTCCTTCCTTAATGGTTGGGGGTGTTATTGTTTGTTTTGTTTTAGCTGTTATTATTTCTCCAGTCATCTCACCACGCTTTTTCTGCCCGTCCTCTTGTTCAAGTACACAGATCTATTTCCAATAAGTGTAAATGTACATAATCCACTGGCTGAGCTGTTCCCAGTGCTTTGCAACGTCCTGCAAAGACTTTTTCACAGTATCGTCACATGGGCGGTGAAAATGACAGGCTATTATTAAAGGGCAGAAGTTTTATTCTGAACTGCTGAATGCACGGTTTAATCTCACTGCTGTTATTCCAGTCCAGAAGATGATGATACACAAAGAACTGAACTGTTCAGGGCTAAGAAAATATGCAATTTTGTGTCCCTATCAGTATGGGATGAAGCCAAGGCAGAAAGAGACAAGAAGTTCCATTTGAAAATAGCCTTATGAGATCTTTCTGTTTAAGCAGGTCTTTGTTCACCAGAGTTAGCACAGATCACTAAAATCTTTTAATTTACAAGCTTTCAAAGGCTGTTTTAAGTGCTGTGCTTACAGCACAGCCTAGGTAGCACATCCCCACCATTATTTTAATAACAGCAGAAACAACAACAAAAAAATTCTACTACTGCTTACTTGATCCAAAGTTTATCCCGTTTGTGTTTCCCAACTTGAATACTTTCGTCAGTGACCTTGATGAACAGGCATGCAAAATTGCATATTTCATCAATGCTGAAGAGGAGAGGGGATTGTTCAGTTCTCTATGATAACCTTGTGGACTGGAATAATAGGAGATTAAAGTGTGCACTCAGCAGTTCAGAATGAAACTGCTCTTTTTTATATAGCCCATCAGCTGTACTGTCAATCTGATATGACCACAAACAGGCATGAATGTGCTTTAGAGTCATCTTCCTGCAAGAACTGTTTTCAGGACTTTGCACACCGGTGAGGTCTGGAAATCTAAATTGCTCAAGTCATCCTCTTTTTTGTGCTCCTTTCCCCCCAGCTCTGGCATTCAACCAGTTTGCTTTGCACCAGTCAGGGACTGCAGTCTCCAAGTGCCACATATGAGAGGAAGACTTCCTATTGCCTTTTCAATTATATACACCCTTTCTTTCAATAGTCTTTCATATATTAGAAATTATATAGGTCTCCTAGAACTATGTGCTCTTCTACGATCTCTGACTTTCTTTTACTCTAACCTCACCCAAAACAGGCAGAATACTCCCTCCCTTAGAGGCTGGATCATATCTAGAGTCTTCTTAATCTACATCCTGCCATACTATACAGCATTCTTGTGTTTCTCTTATTGTCTTTTAATGTATGCAACTGGAGGGGGGGATTTTTGGTTATTACATACAGCCCAATAAGTCTTGGTCAGACTCACTGTATTTGTGCTTTCTGATCTCCAATATACAGATTTCTCTTGGCTTCTGTATTCTTCATCTGTTCATCATTAATTTACTTAACATTATTGCTGAGCTATTCAGGAGGGTAATTCAGTAGCATTCCACATCAGGCTCTTTTTTTTCCTTTTTTCTTAAAAATTGTCTTTCAAATTTGGAGTGGGGGGAGTGTGTTTGTGGATTTGTTGGGGGTTTTTTTATTTTGAATTTAACTCATATTCTGTGTTCTCTTTGCTTCTTTTCCCCAAGGGTGTCAGAAGAATAAAAATGTGCACCCCATAGTTATTCCATCACAGTCTGCAAACTTGTTCAAGATTTAAGAAACGTATCTGTTTTAACCTCCTTCCTGCAAATTTATCCCAGTGTTAAAGGGTACTGCTGGTAACTCATGAAATAGCAGTGTACCTTCTGAGCCAATAGTAAATCAAACATCCTATAAAAAGTGTTATAAATACTGTGTCATGAGCTAAAGGTGCAGGGAAGCACAGATATTCAGGCAAAATATGCAACTAAATCCAGATCATTACAAAAGAATAGAAAAAGACCCTTCTGTAACTTCTCACAGAAGGAATAGTATTATTAGAATCTGCCAAATTCAACCATGCAAATTTACATTCCGTCTAACTGGCTTCCCCTCGCAGTTTTAGTTGGATTGGTTCATTCTTTCTCTGGCAACACTGATTTCCTTGCTCTGTTCACCTCCTCTTTAAGAAATCCCCAAATAATCTTTGTGCCCATAATTAATACAGTGATATTTATTATAGCCATAGACATTTTTTTTACAGCAATGTGCCGTAGAGGCCATTACAAAACCATAGTCCCTGCCATGGTACAAACTGAAACTACAGTGGTGACTGGATGACCATTTACCCTTTATTTCAGAAGGTACATCTCAATTCATTTCAGTTTTCACAGAAGCAGAGAAGTTTGATCCAACCTCCTCTTTCCAGCAAAAACACAAAGCAAGGTAACTGCTGATTACAGCCTTCCTTTCAAGAAGAAAGGCTAAGCCATTCAAGGACAGTCTTAGCAGTCTAGACAAAATACACCTTCTGCCTTATCTTAAAAAATGATTGGACACCTGAAATAAAATCACTAGAAAAATATTCACAGATGAAAGTTTGGTTGTTGAAATGCAAGTTGAGCCCAGGCCTCAGATCTGCAGCTGAGACTCAGGCAAGGAAATACCAGGAAAAAAAGTCCATCTCCCCAAAAGCTCTGCAACTGCTACACCAACAGGTGTTTGCTGACTATGAGCATCCCAAGGTTTTTGTACAAAGGCCAGGACAGAGCAGCAGGACGGCTGCCTGGCTAGGTGTGGAGAAAACAGCCTTTCCACAGCTTCCCAGGGTCAGCCACCCACACAGAGGGGACAACTCCACGGCTGTAACCTGGTGGTGTCCAGACTGCTGGAGCTCAAAAGCCTGGGAAAAGAAATTTGCCCTTTGAGCTTTGGCTGAGACCTACAGGAGAGCATCTGAAGAAAGCAGGAGGAAAAATGATCTTAAATAACTATGGCTTGTATTTGTGTAACGTTTCTATAAACAAGGGAGCAGAAGTTTCTTCACAAAACAGAGCAGTGACTTCAACATTTCCTTGTTGGTATGAACTGAGCAGTGATTGCACATTAGTGAGAAATTACATCAGCCATTACAGGACAGTTTTCTACTGCTTATGCACAGGTTTTTTAGTTGTTAATGATAAACTGCCTGATGTGAAATGATTTTTAAACGGGACAAATAAAACCATCTTTTCCTATAAAGGCAACCATCTTTTCTGTAAAAAAAAGGAAAGAAAGACATTTATTTTATAGGGAAAACCCCCAAACATTATTCATATACTACTAGTGGTGGTAAAAGCCAGTTAAAAAACATTCTCCAAGACTGATTCATTGTTAAAACTATAAACCTGGAAGAGCAAGTCACTTGCCAGTAAAATATTATTTCTTTTTCAATTAAAAAAGTACTTAAAAGTTTGGCTTAAAGAGTATGTTTTTCTCCATGGCCACCAATGACTCATGATATCAAAATATTTCTCATGTAGTTCATTACTGCAGAGCTGAAAAGGAAATCATTAATTGCCTCCTCCTGCTTTTTTTTAACATAGCAATGAAACCATAGCAAGCATATTAGTAAACATAAAAAATATAATACAATCTGACACCTGACTTTGCTGAGACCCCCTCATTCCCAGCTACTTTTTGCTTAAGGAAAGGCCTGATCAGCTGCAGTTTTTAAGTTCTGTAGTTGCCCTGGGCTGGAGGGAAGGAGGATTATACTTAGTCACTTGAAAGTCTCAGTCCTCTGCTCAAGAGACTTTCAAGTGACTAAATATAATCCTCCATTCCTCCAGCCCAGGGTGCTAAAGGTTTATTAAGTGAGTTAGAAGTGAGCACACTCTTATACACCAAAAAGTGAACACTGTAATTCACAAGGTGAAGCATCCATTGAGGCAAGGAACCAACAATGAATGCATAACCCAATTTACCGTTGAAGACAATTTGAACATTGAAAGTGAAAGCATAAATCTCTCATACATTCAGGTGTTTTTCCCTGCATCTCCAGCAGCACTGGTGCTCAGAGTCTTGTGTCCCATGCTGAGTGACTCATTAGCACATGAAAACCACAATTGGTAGAAGTGAGATTGTGGGGAGAATTATCCAGAGGAACATAACACTGCAGCAAAAACATACCAAGCCATTCTCTGTTCCAAGATGACATAGCCAAGATGAAGAGGAAGACCAAGACCATGGTACATCTGATAGTCAGGATTCAAGACTGAGAGGCAGGAAAATCTAAGTGTTCCCAGTTGGGACCAAATCTGTGGTGTGAACAGGGAAGGCTGTTTCTGGCAGGCCGCCCGAGTGCCTTAAACACGAGGTACTGTTTATCATGCTGGAAGTCTGTTGCGTAGGTATTCGCTTGCTTACTCTCCAACATACCCACAAAAGCAAGACTTTGGTCTTGTAATCCAAAATTGTGTGCAAGCTACACGTCCCATTTTTCGAGCCAGCTGTAGCAGATGAGCATGAAAAGGACAAAAAGGGAAGATTCTGCTAAGATTCAATGTTGTATGATCAACCCGTCCAGAAATACAGCACAACAGCATTCTTAAAGGCTGACTGACTCAGAAAGGGCTTGTTAAAAAGCCTGTTGGATCATACTGTGGGTCATTGCTTTACACCACAAAGTAAACACTCACCTTCATGTAAGTACACCTTACAGTCACAAAGCTCAGCCTAATGATAGAAAAGATTGCACCACAGAATTAAGATGAAAGAAGAATCTTTAAATAAGACAGAAAGGGAAGCAAAAAACTCCAATGTCCAAACAACAAACCCTACTGCAATTGTAACTAATGCATGGGGAAAATGAGCATAGAGCATATGAAAAGAAGTAAAATATTTGTTTCGAGGACCAGCTTATAGAGGTCCAGAAGGGAAATTTGGAATCTTTTTGTTCAGAAGTTGGTATTTGCATCTAATTGCTTTCCCAACTAAGTCCATGTTTAGAAAAGAATTCTACATTCAAGAAGCAACCCCATCTCAGTATATTATTATATTACACTGCAAGAATCAAAGATGTTCTGCCTGCACTTCTCCCCCACTGGAAGTTAGCCGTTGTTATCTGAAAATTTGTGTTTATCTTGAGTGCAGAGGAATAATATTGAGAAATAATTCCCGTGAGTCTCGCCATGAGGCTGCCTTTACTTCTTCTGGCCAGAAGGGGAAGCTAGCGCTATGTGGTTGAGTCACGCAGCTTGGATGGCTTCTGAACACATGGGAATTCAGTTCACCATCGCCACCGTAAATGTGCCCTGTATGGCCGCGGCAGCGTTTAACCACCTGAGATACTTAAACACACTGAACATTTATTGAGAGTGCATTCAGGAGGCTTCAGAGTGTAAAGTACAAACGCCTCTCTCCAAGCATGTGTTCTATCTTGGTTTGGTTTGGAGAATTACTCACAGACCAGCAGCACGTCACTGTAACCCTGCTGTTTAGAAGTCCCTTACAGCAAGTTTCTGACTTCCCAGCAGGATTTTGCTGTTGCCCTATCTCTGGTCACTGCAGCAAGTCGGGGATCTCTGTGTAACATAAGGCGTACGTAGAAATGTCATCTTATTTCTCCACCTAAACCAGAAACAAAATACAAAGCATACATTTTAACCACAATTCTGCTCCCGTGTTAAGACACTGGCTGGGAGTATCAGTGTGGGAAGTAAACAGAAAACTTTATAGGGAACGTATGACTAGTTGCCTTGTTGCATTAATATTAAAGGATTTTGTTTTATTGTTTAGAATGAAGACAAGAAATCAGCAGCACTCACAGCTCAGATGGCTTGTGGTTATCAGCATCCTTCATCCTTTTCAGAGCAGATTCAACTGCATTTAATTGATGTCTTGGAATTTTAGTATGGAAGGGGATAGACTGAGGGGTTTTTTTTCCTGATCAGCTATTCCATTTCAGTTTCTCAACATTAAAAGCCCAGCTGTTTATTCGACTTAAGCTAATCTGTCAGACATGTTAGACAGCCCTTCCCACAGTGCTGTGGAAAGAAACAGCAGCGGTCAGATGCCAAAAACCGTATCTAGGTCTGTCCAAAATTTCTAGTTTTGCATCTATCTGCATGTCTCTAGCCTGGCCTAGACTCGGGCTTTCTGCCATTTCTAGAAGGAAACTTCCAGGAATACTTCACTTCTAGGAACTTCCAGGAATGCTGTCTCTTGCTCAGCCAGAGGCAGAGTATTCAAATCGTCAGTGGATGAAACACTAAAAAATGAACATAGGAACTCTTGAATACAAGTCTGCGTTACGCACACACACGCACCATCCATTGTCCCTGTTTGCCATTTATTCCAAGAGAACATATCCCTAGTGCTACTTTCTTCTCATGGAGCAAGACTGATACTAGAGCAGATGCTGAGTATGTCAGTGAGAGTGCAGTCACCAATAGTGGAGGTCTGACAGAAGGCCTTACAAGCCCAGTAGTTTTTAAAATTAATCTAAAAGGAGCCAATAAGCAAAAAATTGCTAGTGTTGCATTAAAAGAATAACAATACAGGAGGCCTCCTGTATTACAGTCTCTCCCCATAACCAACCCTTTCTGCTGCTGACTTCTTGTAAGTTCTTATTCTAAACAAGACAGAGTGAGTAGAGAGTCAAAGGATTAAAACAGCAATTACTTTCAGAATGAGATCTTTCTGGAACAGAAAGGATATTGTCTTCTCATATTTTATATCAAACACTGAGCTATAAAGAACTTTTTGCTTACACCAAATCAAAAAAAAAAATGAAAGAAAATTAGAGCTCAAGTTAAAGCTCTCAGGTCTTCTCCACATTTCAGAATCACATGTCAATGACAATTCACCTTCCCAGTGCTCCTGTTCCAGTGAAGGAGAAGTATGCAGTCATTCAAATCCATACTTCCTTTAACTGGTCGTCTGGAAAAACAACATTTCATATGTTAAAGTCTCACGATCTACCCATCTAGTTGTGGAAAGCATAAAAATTCTGGTATCATCTCCTTAGAGTGAATCCATTCTTGTAACTAAGCCTATGGAAAGAATAAAAGTGGCATCACCAATCTTTTAATGACAGTGTTTGTATCATTTCCAATTACACAAGTAACATACTCCAAAGTCATTAGTGCCCTGCCATTACAGCTGTCACTGCTTCTTCAGTCTTGCTGCTCTGAGAGCAAAGACTCTGTAGGTTCCTGTTAGGAATATTGATAAGCTTCAGGAAAAGCTCTTTTCCAGATGGTCTTGTATGAAACATTTGTACTCCAGCATTCCCAGTGATGGTTAAATGCTCATACAGAACACACTCCTGGCAGAAAGTGAGGTTTGTTACTAGGATAGCTGTACAAATCAAAACGTTTTTTAGCTGCAACTCATCTTTGACTACACAGGCATATGGAACAAGGGGAAAGGGGGGAAAATATATTATGCTTTATATTAAATCACTATGTCTCTGTGCGTATGAAAATATATTCAAGTGACAAAGGCATCCTCAACATCTGACAGAATTTAGCTCTTCGAAGTTCAGACCAAGCCCCAAACTCTCACAGCATACAGCAGGAAAGCATCCAAGAAAGCATCAAGTGGACAGACCTTTGGTGTTCCCAATATCCATTTTTCTAACCTGCCATTGACAATCTCCAATGACCAACTCTCCAAAACCTATCCAAATAACTTGTTAGTGTTTAATATCTTAACTGACACAAATTTCTTCCCCCTGCCCTGAGTATTAGACTCAATTTCATTCTCTGCAGTTTAAGCCTTTTATTTCTCGCCCTATTACCTGCAAAGCAGAGAAAAGGAATTGAACTGTTCTTCCTCAGAGTAGCTATCTACACATGCTTCAAAACCTCCAGGTTTGACCCTTTCTGTTAATCTTAAAGCACATTTTATTTACTATGATGTTTCAGAACAAAACTTGGTGAGCAGGCAGTTTCCTCACTTCATTCTGCCCGCATGCACACTCCTGCATTAGATACTGGCGACTGCAGTGTCTCAGAGGCTCAGACAGCAGGGCAGCAAGTAATTCAGCAAAGGTTACTTCTGAAAACCCTTTGGTCAGCTTTTCTGGAAGAAGACTGCAAATACAGACCTAATGCTAGTTATCTAACCACATACTTTCTCAATTAATGCGTTCTAAACAACAAAGACCACATTTTAAAGCCTGACCTATAAAAGAAATCTCTTTCTGTTCCTTGTGATCTAAGAAAAAGATGACAGCACGTGCATTCTTTTCCATTGAAATAAGACAAAATGAAAAAAAAAAAACAACCCACCCAACTTTTGCCTCCTCCCTTTAAGGCAATTTTTTAAAACAGTAACTCTTAGATGCTTCTTGGATAAATGTTTTAGCTCTTATTGAAAAAAAAACAGTGAATACTTACCAAACAACACTTTAGGAGTTTTACTGTTAAAAGGTATCAGAGAAACAGTCAAAAAAAGAAAGGGCAAGAACAAAAAAATATAGTTTAAACTAAGGGGATAATCTTTGTCAATTAGTTTAACTAATCTTTTCGGAGCACTAATCTAGACATTCTACATGACCAATTTCCAGGAGATGTAAAATTTAAAATTTTTAGCTCAATTATGTAAGAGTCCTGAGATTAGGCCAACTTGTTCATAGAATCATTGCTCATTCTCACAGGAGCCTTATGAAAGCATCATGAAATGATGAATGCCCCAGGATTCCCAGGAAAACATGTTGGAAATCCACTGTATTTCTAGTGGAGTGACAGTCACTAAAGGCAACTGCAAAGGCAACATAGAACACATAGACATAATACATAACTATAAAGCAAGCCCATTTTGTAGAAAGGCAAATTTTAAACAAATAGTACAATAAACATTCTAACTACAAATGTGATTAATAAGTGAAACAGGGTATGTAGGGAAGCTGCAAAATACCTTCTAAATTTTACTTTAATCTTACACAAAGCCCTTCTGACCATCCCATGCACCACTGAAAGAATGCATGATGCAGCCAGCCCCTCACCTGACCGGCATTTACTGCATTTCTGCATGTGCATAACCTGTACAAGGCTCAAATATGCTTCCAGTGCAGCATCCCTGAAAGAATTTCTCACAAATCTTTATGCACCCAAAGTGATGTCTTAGTTTTTCAAAGTTGTTTTCCCTTCCCTCATAGCCCTCCAGCTTTTAGAGTGATCTTTTCAGAGGCTGAAATTCATAATTCATCTGAAGAGCACAGCATCTATTCCATTGTGAGATCTCTCCCTGTGGCTGGGTCAGCTTTAGCCAGAGGGAAACCACATGGAGCAAGTCCCTCCAGATTTTTCCCTTTCCTTCCATAAAACTACAGAAGAATAATTCATTTCAGAGAGGTGGCAGGTAAGAAAGTGAAGCAGATCCCCCTACTCCTCCTCCGCAGGTATGAATACTTAAATTCTCACCTGTTTTCATCCAGCTTTCCCAGAAAAACAAAGCACAAAAACCCAACCAAAAGTATTCCTTAAAAGTAGGAATATTATCTTACAGAATTTGCCTTCTCTAAAAAAGAGAATTTTAAATTATTTCCAATTCTATCATATGTACCTTAGTAAGAAACCAGCAATACCAGGTTAACCACCTCAGACTTGTAGTCTGGAAGCTACATTTCTAAAAACCCACAAAAAACAAACAGGCTACTTTAAAAATGCCCAACAACAGAAATTAAAATACCCCTCCCCACAACTGTTTGTTTTTCACCGTATACACTAAGTATCTTCTCATGGTATCACATGAACTCATACTCTACTTTTTCCAGTAACCAGCCCTTTTACTGTGCTCTCCAACCTTCTGTTGGAGGAAGAGGAAGAAAGGCTGTGGAAAGAGGGAGCAGGCCACAAGTACTGAGAGGTAGGAACACCACAAGGAGCCTTCTGGTTCTGCATTTGAAAAACTATAACCAGACACAGGATATAATCCATAACCCATACATTTGAAAATATGAAAATTAAGAGTGCCTAATTATTACATATGCCAAAAGAGGATATAATCAGTCTATTGTTACATTCCATTATGTTGTTTTTGAGGAAATAAGGCCAGCTTTCACAGATATAGTAGCCAGCACTTAGAAGTCCTGCATTCCACCTCTGCGTGTATTTAATTTTGCTACTTCTCAGTTTTTCACTGCTCACTATCATCAGAATCTTCAGATGACCTGAGAAACCTCAACCCTGCTTCCAGTGGTGCAGGTCCAGCCCTGTTCCTGTGCAAACACCAAAACCTTCACATGTGAAGGCTTTCACCCACAACTGCTGTACACAGAACATTTGTGTTTCAGATGGAATTTGGGGAAAAAGAGTTAAATGTGTAAGGCAAAATCTGGTACACGCCATTCATCCCACATCTGGAAGCGAATCACAACCACGTTTTCCAAGCTTATGTGGCACTGAAAGGTTCCCAGATGGAGATGCCTAACAGTGTTATTTGGGTTAGGCTTTCAGCTACACTCAGTCCCTTACAAGGCCTGTTTCCAGTTTATATGACAGGCCATGTCACATTTTTCAGGTATTCCAGATACAGTTGTAGAGAATGAATTTTGATTGGGCTTCTTGTATACCCCACCTGTGTCAGGCGATGGAAATTCCCAACACAAGGAGACACAGTAATGTTTTACAAAACACAAGAGGTGACCAGAACATGGAAAAAAACAGAGGAAAGCTCACATATTCTGCATAGCCTTTTATCTACCTTACTATTGAAGGAACAACAGTGCAAGAGCACCCAGACAACTCTGAAACAACTGTGAAAATAAACACCAAATACAAGATCATTCATAGCATGGTCAGGTGATTCCTTCCCCTCATTTTATCCAACAAAATGCTCACATGCAAGACCAGCCTCCATGCACATTCAGCTGTGAAGCTCCAGGTCTGACTGGTCACCCATCCACTGCTGCTGGCACAGAAATGGGCATTTCCTGTACTTTCTCAAGTGATGCTAAGTAAACCTGGCTGTGAACCTTTCCTTGCCACTGTACACACATGGATCTTTTTCTGTTGTTTCTGTTGATTACTCACAATACGGATTCATCTGGGGCTTGTATGGTGCCAGCAGATTCCGTGAGGGAATGGATGGCCCCTTAGCAAAGTATGCACTGCCAAATCAGGGTCCCCATGTAGGAGAAGGGAATACAGGTGGTCTCACCCCTGGTTAAGTATTAACCTGTGTTAATTACCCAATACAGCCTCACCCCTGATGAGTCACAGCTGTATCCAATAAGGATGAGTGAGATGAAAGAGGGGGTGAGCTGGTAAGGGGATCATCATGGAGGAGGAACCTTGAGCAGCATGAAGGAGAGAATCCCTGCTGTGAGGTCAGTCTGGGTCTGCAGGTGGAGCCTGGTGTTTGAACCTGCAGTCACAGTCTAACTGGGTAAAAGTCTGCATTCAGAGTGTGCAAACTGATCCCTGCAGTCATGGTTTAGCAGGAAATAACCAGCAGTCAGAGGCTGCAAGGGAAACCTCCAGCAGGAGCTTGCTGCAGCCAGAGTCGGTGAATGGTTGGAGTTAAGATGACTAAGCTGTGAAGAGGAATAAACCAGGAGCTTTTTCATGCTGTGTTTAATAGGAAGTCTGTGCCTCGGCTCATTTTTACCCTCTTATAAGAGGGCTGCTGCAACACCCCAAACTCGAGGTTTCCACCTTGAGGTGACAGCTCAAACTGCTGTATGTGCTCTTGCCACCATTAAGACTTCCCAGTGCCTCCATAGGAATCTTTTTGAAGACAGTTGATTTCTTGAGAGTTTAGTGGTTTAGTATTTTGGTTGTAAGCTGCTCTCTATCAGTGTAAGATCAAATTCAACTGAAGATTTACTGCTTTATCTGTTTAAACTTGCTCCTGTGACCTGGGGAAATCACAGGGATACCTGAGGCAATGCTGTGATTCCTGAAAGACCAAGAGCAACACAGTAGGTCAAAAAACTAAATGGCCCCAGTGCCCAGAATGTATTTTGAATTAGAGCCATATCAATCAGTAGCAGTGGGGATACAAAGAAACCTCACATCACAATTAAAAGCTACACCATGAAAGAGTATTTACAGAACTGCTCTCTTAGCACAAGATGAAAACCCAGTTCCTGGACTTTTGAGTCTCCTGAGCATGCAGATCAAGGTAGCTTCTTTCTATGCTGCTTGAGAAAACAGAATGGCCCAAATCCAGCAGAAAGAAGGACCAAATTGTGTTTGAGAGGTTTGAGAAGTGTTAGTAGTCAAACCATCAGCCAAATCGCATTCAAAATTAAGCCATGCTTGGATCCAGTTTCTAAACAGTGCTGCTGCCAACACTACGGCCTATGGTGATTTTGACTTGAGAAGACTGGTCCACAAACTTGGAGAAATATCTGATGGGACAGCAGCCATCTTTCAGTCTCCACATGTATATCTGAAAACACTCGGGATTACCAATCCCTGAAGTATCAACAGAAGGCAGAAGTGAAGGGCTCAGAGATGAGACAGACCCTGTTCTCCTGCCAGGAACCAAGCACTCCAAAAAAATCCTGAAGTGTTACTGCAGCACTACACACATCAAGTCTCATTCTCCTGCTTGTTCTAAGCTTGGCTTGGTAATCTAAAGGAACAGCAGACCAAGAAGTTCAAAGTTATATTAGGAGAAAGGGGAAAGGAAAGTTATGCATAACATGTTTCTTTATAGAAAAGAGAGTTTTTACACGTTACAGGGACACTGGGGAAAGCTGCAACAGGAAAATCAGAGTATGTTTTACAAAGACAAATTGTGCTCTTCCCAGCACGTCTAAGCAAGAGACAGCTCCACATAAACCAAACTCTTTGAGCAAAGAAAGCTTGTAATATAATTATAGCTCATTTTCTATTTACTATAGTACACAACTGTAAGTGGCAGGTTTTTATCACTCCTATGAGATATCTTAACTCCTGTCTACAATCTGGAGCAAGTGACAGTGCTTACTTCTTCAAAGTTAAACTACAGCAGCCTCCTCTGAGCTTTACAGATTTAGAGTTTCAGATGAGCTGGCAGGATCATGAAGAGACAGACAGATTTTTCAATTCATGCCTTAGTGGCAGGATGAAAAGGGGAAATCACAAACCAATTCTTAAGAAAAAAATATCGATCTGCATACATTAGAATAAAAAAGTCTTAACATTCCTTAAAGATGACTCAATCAAATTCCAGACTTTTGGACTGTTTGTAAAATTTGGGGGTTTGTTTGACATTACTTTTGATTACTTCAGTCACACCAGATCAATTAACAACATACACTGAGGATCACTTTTAACTGCTTGGCATTCATCAGACCTGCACAAAAACTGAACCCATTTTGTCCATTCCCTGCAGTAGACCTGCTTAGCTCTGTAACCACATCAAGCCCAATGGATGCTTATATTGTCAATCTCATTGGAGTCACTTTTGTGTTTAGAACAGGCTTTGATCAGGAGGCTGCCTCTCCATCACACCTGCCTCATGAAAAACAGTTCACCACACACCCCAGGGGACATAGCCCTCCCAGCCGAATCAGCTCCTACAGATGGGGTGGATGAAACAGGAGCCACCTGTCAGCCACCTCAATTAAACTCAACAAAAGTGGGGAACCAGAGCCATCTGACTCAGCAGCTCCCAGCACATGAAGACAAACAGACACAGGACCTGCAGTGGCTCAGGGACAGCACCTCCTGAGGATGACAAAAAGCAATTTGCAGAATTCAAAAAAACAAGGAAAGTCATCCAAAAATATAGCAGTCAGTGAGGGGAGCTCAGGGAACAGAGAAAAGAACACCTCCTGAAGGACAATAGGGCAAGGGTGTCTCTCTTCACTGAGTTAAGTCAAGGACAGAGAGGGCCAGAGGAAAATAAGAGCCATTTTCCCTTCCCTCCTGCACAGAATCACAAATGTACTTAAGAAAATGAACTGTGAGATGATGCACGTAAAAAATATACTGCTCCACCACGGCTGGTGATGGTAGAGTTACGCTGTATATTTAGGCAAGCATCCAGAAAAAGGTGACTGCCAGTTCATGGCCATGAATCACTAATCTCAAGAGCGCACTAAGAGGCTACAGTGTGCTCCACAGAACAAACCAGCAGCAATTACTAAAGAGAGCACTAAAACACAGCTAACTTCCAAGGTGTCCATCAAAGATTTAGTGGGACAAGACAAAGGAAAAATCAAGGAGATAGGCACACCAAGAAAGGTCCAGATCAATTTCAGACACCTCTACACTGATTTATTGTCTCCAAACAACGATACTCATAGCTGTATTGTTTAGAGGCTAAAATACGCAACTATAGCTGTCTTAAGACAATAAAGGACAATAGCTACAGTAGCAAGAGGAGTCATTTAGCAGCAAATGGCTTTAACAAAGTAGACAGCAATACCAGGCTAGCATGCATTAAAAAATCAGGCCCATGATTCTGACACAGCATATGATAAAATATTAATTATTTTTATCCATACAGGTAGGCATAACTACCTCTCTTAGCTTTCAACAAGTCTTTTAAATGCTTACCTGATACTCTTAAATGATTAAAGTCATCTCCACTCAGGGAGGATTACTTGATTTCCAGCACTTAAAAGCCAAAGCAGAGATTTCAAAAACCATTCAGCTCCACAGAATTTTTTGTGTCTGCATATACTGCTTTTCCTCAATACAGATCTCCCTGTCTTTTTCAGTTTCTCCTGACAGGGACTTGTCTTGGCTTTTAAGTAGTGTCTTTGGTGTTTAACTCATTTGGTCAGGAGACCAAACGGAGGAAACTATGAGGAAATAAAATCAGATAAGCAGCAGGAACTTACCTGATTACAGAGCTGACACAGAGTAGGCCCTGTCCATGTTTTTAGTTCTCAACATTCTCTGTTTTGTGACACGTCAGCAAGAAACGCTTTTCCTGTCTTTCTTGTCCTTTGCCTTTCCAGCTTTCTGACTCCCACTATCCAAAGCAGGGCAAATCAGTAGGAAGACTTCTTCAAAAAGCTCCAAAAATTTTCACAACAGCCTGAAGACAGCAGTTGTTCCCTCCCAGGTAACTTCTGTCCTATCTCCTGTGTTTCTGGCTGTTAGTCTGTTGTGGTTTAACCCAAGCTGGTAACTAATCACCAGTCAGAGGCTGCTCCTTCACTCACCCCAGGTGGGAAGGAAAAGATTGAAAGGGTGAAAGTAAGAACACTTGTGGGTTGAGATAAAGACAATTTAATAAGTAACGCAAAAGTTGCACACACAAGCAAAGCAAAACGAAGAATTCATTCACCACTTCCCATGGGCAGGCAGGTGCTCAGCCATCTCCAGGAAATCCAGGCACCCACACATAACTGTAATTCGGGAAGACAAACTCCATCACCCCGAACACCCCTCCTTCCTTACTTCTTCCCATGTCACATGCTGAGCATGACTCTGTATGTTATAGGATACATGTTGGGTCAGCTGGAGTTGGCTGTCCCAGCTGTGTCCCCTCCCAGCTTCTCATGTACCCCCAGTCTTTTCACTGGTGCAGTGGGGTGGGAGGCAGAAAAAGCCTTGGATCTGCTCAGCAGTAAGGAAAACATCCCCGTGTTATCAACACTGTCTCCAGCACAAATCCAGAACAGCCCCATACCAGAACAGTGAAAAAAAATTAACCCAGACAAAACTACCTGAGAGTCTCAGTTCTATGAAGGTTCACTTTTTCCTTACACCTAATATCTCCACACCACAAGCAAAAAGTTGGATAACAGATAATGAAAATACTATGTACCCAGCATTTCAACAGTATTATACAAAAATGGACAACAGAAGGGACTCAGAAAAAACTGGGATCCTGCACATCTCACCTAATTCAGATTACCACTGAAAGTCTGAGGCTCTGCAGAGCTACTATTTTCTAATTTTAATCCCTATTTAGGAAAAACAGAGAGGCATTACAGCCCAAAACATAAAAGACAGCAACATTCAGAGCAGTCATAACATAAAACCGTCTTTTCTTACTCCAACGCTTTTTCAAAGTTTATCAAAACTTGCACAGGATCATCCGAATATGAAAACATCCAAGTAGAAACACTCCTTAAGACTTGCATGATGGATGGTTACAGCACTAATTAAAAAAGAAGTCACTACCTCACAGCTGCATTCCATAAAAAGGAATGAAACTGTTGGGAACAGCTGGGAGTTATGTAGCAGGGGCTGAAGATATCAAAACAAATGACAGTGCCTGAGAAGCAAATAGCATTCTTTCTCTTTTTGGTCATCCCTAAATTTTATTTATTTTAAAGACTTACATTTGTGCTATGACGACTTCTTTATGAAAAAGATACATCAAACAATCAGAAAAGAAACCAAAAACCCCTGGAATGTAAAACTAGCAGGTTCTTTTCAATAGGGAACTTGTACATTATGGATTTTTTTTTCCCCTGAGCAAGGGGAGAATTTTTAATTTAAAATATGTATACTGAGCCAAGTAGTGGAATAACCTTTAACCAAAAAAAAAAAAAGGCAAAAAAGAAACTAAGGTGGGATTGACTCATACTCCAAAAAGGGCTATTACTCATTACAGAGACAGACAGATGCATTCAGTGTCTGAGTGAACACACACTGAGCTCTGCTGCTCAGCCCCCCCTTCCTGGGTTTAGCAGGGCTACTAACCTGTACTAATCATTATGTCTAAGCTCAGCACATCTTCATTTCTAGTTGATCCTCCTCCAAGACCATACCTTTATCTGGCTTGTTAAGAGAAGTGGACAAGACAAGGTTTTAATCAAATGTAAGCAGTAACAACAGGTTTTATTCAAAATTTCCAGTAAAGAGGACCCACTAGTTTTGGAATAAAAGTACTTAAAAGTACTATAGCTCACATGAATATAAAAGAGCAAAGAGAAGAAAATAAACCAAGCAGAAAAAAAAAATATATTTTTTAAAAGTTTGAAATAGACCCCCCCCACAGGGATACTGAAGTCCTTCAAACAATTAACAGTCAGTAGGTTTGGCAAAACAAGATTCTCTCACAAAATTAAAAGCCTGTATTTGTTACATAAACTGTATAAAACTGCTCAATAGTTAAAGAGCACTCTGTACAATCTTGAAATACATAGAGCTGCAGCCTTCAAACTGCAATAATCATTTTGTCCTCTTCATGGGTAAAAGAAGCTGCACAATTCCTTTAGGGGAAAAGGAAGAGGCAAAAATAGTCAGAACTAACAAGATGAAGCCAGTATGAAAACAAAATGCTCAACAAAATTCAGACCTCAGTTTAAACTAACACACTATGTTTACAATATATTCTACATTTCAGTTGTCATTTTCCCCTCCCACTCCCACCTCCCCCCATTCAAATATTCCTAATTCCTTTATGGTCTAAATCTAATTAATTTCTAAACTTTCAAATACACCATACATACATTTAGCAAAAGAACATACCTAACATTCTTACAGCAGTATGGTCAGGACACAATTTCAGAGATAGCACACAGTTATGGAGATTAAGCCTTACGATTTCTTGTACTTTTTAAGAGAACAGCAACCATCAATGTAAATGTTTCTAAGAAGTTCTGAAGAGATAACTGCAAAAAGCAGACTTGGCCAGCTTCCACCCTTAGCTCCAGAGGACATGGGGGAAACCAGGCAGTGCTGGACGTAAGGAAGGAGAACCTTAAGAGTGCTGGCTGCAGAAAAATCCTTTGGGAACTCGCTCCAGCACACTGAGTTTGGCTTGGGCTCTGTCATCCCTCTTGTACTAAGCCCTGTAAATCAACTCCACAACAGTACATTACAATGTAAACTGAAATTCTTTATACCAACAGTATGTCAAAGGGGTTTATTTATCTTTGTTTTCTGAATCCAACAGTTGGTCACAAAAGTCAAGTGTTTTCATGGCTCTTTTTCAGCTGTTGCCAGTTGAGGGGGGAAGAAAAATAAAAGTGTGTCTGACTCATACATCTTTCAAGTACATGCAAGGCTCAACTGTTTCCAAAATGCAGGAGCTTGGGACCTTTTAAGACACTGAAGAAATAGGATTATGAGGAGAGCCCATCTGAGTAAGTACTTTATCCAGCCACTGAAGGGGACCATGGAGATGTATCTCTATCCAGCATGGAGTGCTCGTTACATCCTGGCGATGATATTCAGCTCCCCAACCCTGGAAATAGAATCATAAGCAGGGAAAGAAAAAAGAAATCACCTTATAGTATAATACTAAACACATGAAAAGCATACTTCTTCCCAAAATAGCTTTCAACAGTCATTATCGGCAGGGTGGCACAGCACCCACAGCACCCATCAACTATTATCACATTTCAACAAATAAATCAGAAGCTAAAAAAATTGTAAATGTGGAAAAAGTATAATTTCATATCTCTTGGAATCGAAGTCTTTAAAGACATAACCTGTAGCAGTGTAAAATTTCCCCATACATCACTGCCAGCTGCCTGAGATCCCTATAAAGCCTCTGAAGAGGGGGATAGTCAAATCTTCTCTGCCAAGACTGAAAATAGAACAAATTGTGTGGAAATGCTGCCAAACAGATCAAAAAATTAAAAGATGAGGTGATAAGACTGACGTGGAAATGGGGGTGAGGCATCTGTCTGACCAAGAACCAAAGTATCATTCTCAGGATGAGGATGATAAACTGAGCAGTAAGTCAGAAGCATTCCTTCTTGGAGAAAGAGGGCATGGTTATCCCCCATCAGGATCTGTTTCTCCGCTTAAGATAGGTTTTGTTTCAGCTCAAACCTGATTCTGTTACAGTAATTACCAAAGATATAAAGAGACATTTAAAAGCATTCAAAATTGTTTTGTAAGTGAACCATTTTTGGGGCAGGTCTGAAGAGAAGACTATGACATCTGCACGTACGGTTTGCTCTGCTCTGTATTGATCACTAATGAAGGGATTTCCCAGCTCCCAGCACAGCTGGCAGCAGCTCTGAACACTGTGCAGTGCAACTTCCAATACACAAGAGGTCCTGTCTGACCTTGTAGGCAATAGTGCCATAAAACTCCATAGGATGCAGAGCTGTAAACAGCCTATCCCATTTTAGGAACCCCTGTCTTAATACATCTGAAAGTTCTCATCCTCCCATCATGGAGGGGACTGCAGCCTATCACCATGTTCATTTCATTACTTTCATTTCAGGACCAGCCCTTTCATATCAGTACCTGTGTTGACACTCACACAACAGCCACATCACAAATCCTGACCTTGTATGCCTTCCTAGAATAGAAAGGTATGCATATTATTCTAAAAAATGACTGCAGCTCCTAATTTGGGAGTTGCTGGTCAAGATTTAGAGGACTTACGTGAAGAAACATCTTCTGCAAGTCACCTCAATCTTTCTCAGTATGTGGGCCAGATGGTTTTCTGTCCACAAACACTTCATTTCACTATCTGTCTTAGACTTAACGAGCATTCCCATCCTTAAAATTCAACAGCCATTAGTAGGCTGATGAAGGGAGTTACTGGACCATTCAACATCACTACACTAAGAAAAAACAATTTACTTTGCTTACAAAATAATCTCAAGGCGATGCCCACGTACCTTTACAAAACTCATCCGGAGAGTGCACATCTTAGTAAGCTCATACACTGTCTCAAAGCCGTGGTTCACCGACTGAGCCAGGAGCTGAGCAAACTCCTGGTTATTGAAAATCTTCAGACTGCAGCCACTGGGGATTTTGCAGACTGTGGTGGGATGGAACCCGTGGTGGTAGTTGCAGTTCCGACTTTGCACGAAGATGCTGCTGTCGCTCAGACATTCAGCGTACACCTCCCCTCCAACGTAGTAGAGATGGACACCTGCGAGGAGAAGGTTGGCAAATTCACACTCTGTGTGTTTTCATGCTCTGTCTCCACAGAGATAGGCTTCTGTTCAAAGAGATAAGCCTTAATTACATATCAGAGTATCATCTGTCTTCATCTTTCCTTTTCTCTTTCATCAGCAGGTGATCTGAAAGAAGGTTATGTACGTATGTACGGGGAATCAGCATGTTGTATATTCAACAACACTAAACTAGCAAGCACAGTCGTTTTGATGCCTTCCATTGGACAACCTGACCACTTGAACTTTTTCTTATTATATTTAAGTAATGCAGTAACTGGGAATGGACGCAAAGAGAGCAGAAACCTGCTGCATCATTTTTAGATACTGAAACAGCCCCAAGCTCGATTCTTTGGAAAAATCTTGAATGCTAATTTGGGTAGCATGAGTTTTGTCAGCTAGCTTTAATTCCAGAAAGCTAGGTGGGGAAAAAAAAGGCATTTATATTCCTCAGACCTATCTGCCAAATGAGGGTACACACCAATTTTACAGTCCTTTCCCCTTCTAGTGCCTCCTCCTTCACCTGTCATCAACAGCAGCAAAGCTTCAGAAAAGTAACATACAGAGAACCTTTGTGTCAGTAGGAGTCAATTCTAAAGGTTTTGAGAAAGCAAGAAAACTCCTGTGTTAGAAATGGTTTATTTGCTACTCAAACCTTTCATTTCCCATAATGTCACAAATCACAGAGAATTAGAAAACTCCACTGCAGTCCAGTAAGAAAGCCTTGGCTGTGCTCTGTCATGTAGGATTTTGCCACTGACTGTGTGGGGGTATATACATACTCCCCACCTGATCTGCGAAAACATTTATGGCTATGTCTTCAAGTTTGGGATTTACTCCTCCTTTCTCAAAGACTAACAGTTCTACATCACCGTTACTTGTGAACATTTACTTATTCAACTGTATCCTTGTCTCTCCCACGCTCTGCTTTGGTACACATGCAGTTAAGTGCTTCAGCAGAACTCTGCCGGCAGCTGGGTTACTCCTAACAGGAAAAATGAATGAGGTGTTAAATAAATATCCTGATACTTGGGAAGATGGATGGGGAGGAAAAGAAGGAAGAAGTATTAGCACTTGAGTGGCACAACACAAGTGTGGTGCACTACTGAGAGCTGTGCAAGTTCTTATGAAGAGAAAAGCTCTCCAGACTGGGGGCTCAGACTTAAGGACCTGGCAGTTCTCTTCAGCTTCAGTTCTTTCCTCCTCTTCATGAACGGGGACATCTACCCCATTGCTTAGGCATGCTGAACCCTCAACTGTCTCAGAAAATTTACAGTTTACTAAAAATATAAATACCTAAAAAATGTGCCTTGCAGGAATGGCTCGCTGCAGGGGGCAATGTCAGCTTTGCCTGCCATTTACATTACAGGTGAGTTGTTGGAAAACAGGGCTGTATTAGTCAGGAATAAGGGTGACTATTTTCTCTTTTGCAACACTGTCACAGACACAGAAGGGAAGCACAAAATTCCCACTGAAAGAATCACCAGCCTGTGAAAAATGCATTTGGAATAAACTGTTTTAGCAGGCTATCTCCCAAAATACATGTTAGGATAGCTAATTTATGTTAGAAGTATGGCTAACTAAAACATTTGGTGCCAAGAACCACAATTTGGATTTCCATATACAGCAATAATCAAGATAAATCATGACGTTTCATTAGACAAACTACCTTAACCTCTAATTAAGATTTCGATAGCCTTCAGGCAACTAAAAATTGATTAAGTGTAAAAGCTTCCTGTAATTAGACACCGGGTAGGAACAATACTTTGTTTATAAGACTAGACCAGAAAATTATATGTTTACCAACACAAGTACTTCTCCCACATGCTAGGGAAGAGCAGCTTACTCTTGAACGAAATGGCCCAGGTTGTCATGTCTCAGGAAACACCACCGCCATCCCAAATGGATGGCCAGATCCCAAACTCACCTTTGCCAATGTGCCGCCTCGTGTTCTCAATGGTGGAATTGCGATTAACGTTGGAGAGCAGCCCCAGGCAGAACCTGTTCTTGTTGTTGGAGGGGTCAGTGAAGCCATCCACCAGGATGCTGGTGGAGGAGGCGTGGAACGCCTCCCCGACGCGGTTGTTCAGCTCGTAGTAGACGATGGAGCACCAGTGCTTCGGCTCTTCGTAAGCAACTGCCTGGACATCTGGAAAGCCACAATGGAAACCTTACAGCCTAACAGTGCTGGAACACAGGCTTGAGGAGTAAAGAGCCATAACCCTGCAGATTTGAGCTACACAGAGTAAAATAATTTTAACTCAAGACTCAGAAGAGACAAAGGCTGGCACTAGGTATGAACAGAAAAGTATAGAAAGCTCCTGGGCACATCTCAAACAGTGCACCAATATCCCTGGCCCCATTTTCTTACAACATGCTGCAGTGCAGGCCCAGACAGCAGAGAAATGCTGTAACTGTACAACCCAGCTTTCTTTCCTATTCAGTAGATGGATTTCTACTTCAGTTCATTTTACTATCAAACTACATACAAGTCACCTGTTTGCTTACTGCAAAGTTGTATAGCAACAGGAAGAAACAGCATCACACAACTGCATCGAAGACCATTTCTCACTTTACAAAGAAGTGCAGCAAGACAGCTTAAATACACAGTCAGCAGATCAATCTTGCAGCATTCAGAGTGTGACCAAATCTTTCTCCAGGGTTTTTTGGAAGAACCAAAGGAGACTTCAAAAGACCTGAGAGAGATTGATATTTGTCTGCAGAACATGCATGAAGCACATCACCGAATAAAAGAAGGTTACTGAGAGGTTGTGGTTGCTTTATGTGTGCTTTCTTTTAAAGAAAGGACACTATTTCACTACCAAGACTAGAAAAGTTGGACTTGCTGCTAAAACACCAACTTTGCAGATCCCACCTAGAGGGCAAAGTGCTAAAATGAAAATCAGACTGATATGATGGGAAAACTTGGCTTTTTTCTGGCCAGAGGTTTCTTTCTCCCAGATTTAAGTTTTTACAGATATCCATCAACTAAGATTAGAGTTCATATTTTCCTCTATTCACAGATCAGACCACTATGAGTTTTTGTTACAAAAACCAAAAGTCCCCCTCCAACCAGCAGTACACAGTAGATACAAAAGGTGGCAAATAATCAAGAGCAGGATAACACATCCTACGTCACTGTGGAAAAACTTCTGAGCATAATGTTTATTGCTAATAAGTTGCTTAAAAAAACTGGTAAAAAGCCAATCTTTCCTGATACTCTGGCACTTTCTATCCCTTCACATCACTGTTGAAAAGCAAAGAAAAAAAAAAGGAAGAAAAAAGTCTTTAATTATTAGTAAAAGGTTACTACATTTTTAATTCCCATAAAGATGCCAGCAATTATCAAAGCTGCAGCTTTGCCCCAGTTCTCAAAGTCAGGAAGAAATCTTGCCAGCTGGCCATTCTTACAGAATTAATCATATCTCTCTCACACAGATTTCATACTGACTTCCTTACATTTGCTTTAAGTCATGCAGAGCAGGTGCGTTCAGTCTCTCTATTCCCAGCATGGGCCAACAATGGAAATTACCCAACTTCATTGACAGGATGCAGCTTGTTAAATCAAATCTCTTAAGACTAACAAATCACCATGGAGAACACGCTTCTACAAAGTTTGCAACAAAAAATGGTGCAGCAAGTTCACAGTAAAAACTTTTCTCCTACAACCTGCAGCAGATTTTTTTTTAAGTAGTGCAATCACAGCATATGTGAATAATAAACATGTGAAGGCACCCAAAAGTCTTTTTTAATGAAAGGACAGAGATGAAAATCCATTGTACTAAACTACTAGAAAGGAAAAGTATCAATAGACAATTTTTATTTTGAAATGGCTGAATGATAAAGAGCAAGAAGAAAAATGTAAACCCTCTTTTCTTTATCATGTCTCATGTATTAGAGAAATTCTATGACACATTTTGGAAGAGGGACACACATGCAGAGGTCTGCAGCTAGGCATAAAGCTTGATAAATGTATTTTGGGGCAGTAAATTTCTGGCCCCAAATTCCTGCAAACTACTCACATGCACAGAGTGTAATTTGTGTGATCAGCAAAAAGTGTAAGTGCTACAGGTGGGGTTTATCACATGCACAACTCATTCCAAGCAGAGAGTAAACAGGCTAACAGAAAAGCCATCCAAATTGCTCTAAGAGGGCAGATACACTTCCTGAAACCAGACATTGAGCTTAGCAGCAAAACAAGTACCAAAAAAAAAAAAAACACGACAAAACCCCCAAACCCCCCACCAACACCAAAAAATCCAAAACACAACAGTTAAATTGTGCATACACTTGTGATCTTGATAATGGTTCTGGCACAGCACAAGCTTGCTGCTCTTTCTTGGCATGGGCCACAACTGTGTGAGCTGAAGTGTTCCCTGAAGGGGCCATTTCTCACAATGTGATGATGAATGCACCGAATCCTTTACTCAGCAGCCACGGCTGCTGCTGCGGCTTTAACAAGCAATGTGTAAAAAGACTATGTGTCACAGTACATAAAGCAATAGGCCTTTATTTCATACAGAATTTTAAAGTCTGTAGCGATGCCACACCTCAGGCAAATAATTCTGTATTTTGCAGTCTCACTGGACTTCCTTCCATTCAGAGATTTGTGGAAATTCCCAATAGAAAACATAAAATTACTTTGGTCTTTGAGTTGGTTGGGAGTAAGAAAGTAATAAATCCCATATATTTAACATTTTTAAAGAATTATGGGATAGATTCCTATCTTAAATAAATATTTACTTTTATAAATCATCTCCAGCTTTACTATTTCTAACCTCACAACAACAGAAGAAAAATTACATGGCCGTTTCTTTTCTTTTCCACAGACAAAATTTTCATGAACAACATCCATACAAAATTAAAACTCAGTTATTACTGGTAAATTCTGGAGGTTCTTTACTCTTAAGAAGCGAAGCAGAAAACATGAAGGGAGTGTTCTTACCTCCTCTGTGCACGTCAGAGGGAATTGCAGGTGCCATCATGTTGGTATCCATGGGCTGGGAGGTATCGTGTGTCATTGGATCTTCCGGAGGCAGGTAAGTGGGTGGGGGAGTATCAGCTAAATATAGAAAAGGCAGAGATATGTGAGTCCTTTCCGCTCTTTTATCCACATAAACAGTTTGTGCCTNGATGTGAGTCCTTTCCGCTCTTTAAAGCGCATCTACATATCCACATAAACAGTTTGTGCCTGGAAATGCTTCCAGTCTGACTCAGCTATAAACTTCCACCCACCAGAAATCTGAAAAAGCAATCATGGACCTTGAATAAGGAAAGCAAAGAATTACTGTGCATATTAAGCACAACTGCAATAAAAACAAGTCGTTTCACCCCCACATAAAGCCACAAAAGAAAGCTCAGCTATGTTTCCAGCCCACAGTTCTGCAGGCTGGAGGTGCCATACAAACATCAGGGCACAAAGAGGTCTCAGCGCCCAGCCAGCAGCAGATACTGCATATGTTAAAAGTCAACAGAAGCTGGGGCAGGAAACTTTCAGTTCAAGCTTTTCTGTTTCCAACACAATTCTACCAGCAAATTATTTAAACATCCCAGCTATATCCAGGGCCTTATCATTGTCAGTGCAAAGTATTAGCTCTGTTTCCCTAGACTGGGAATAACAGAAAGTGTTCAGGAGCCCAAAGTCTACAGAAGTGGCCTAGTGGGTCTGGAATTTCTCTGTCAGTGTCTCTGTCCTGTCCCATTCAGGGCTGCATCACCAGCACAGGAAGCCCTGCACACTGACCGCACTCATTAACATCCGGCTTTCAGCCCTGGTTGAAGTGTCCCAGCCAGCACTGCCCTTCAGCCGCCCATTCCACTCCTGGGAAAGCTTCCCAAACGATTTCTTAGAAGCTGCAGGAAGTTGCCAATGTCACCATTTCTCAATACCAGAGGACACTCTTCTCCAGATCAATTGCACAGAGGCACATCCATGAGCGAGAAATCCTTGCTCCACCCCTGCAAGCTTTCGCTGCAAGAGCTGGGATTAGGTTACCACTGTGCTGTCTCTGCTGCTGCCCATCCCACACTTACTTCCACTACTGAGAGTATGGATTGCAAACTACCACAGCAAATAATCACAGGGGATTCCAAAACTCAGAAAACCACATTAGCATCAACAAAAGGCAGGAGAGTCCTCCGTAAATCTGGGGAATTTTTGTGGAGTGGTGGTTTTGTCTGGGGGGTTTTTTAATGTGTTTTTTTAAGAAAACGCATGTTCATGAAATTTATTAACGAACTCATTTTTTAGCAGGTATTTTGTTGAGAGCTTTACATCTAATGCTGGCAGGTGCCTGGCTAATTCTTACTTGAACACATTCATCTGGATGAAGAATGCAGCAGAGAAAGAGATGGCAACAGGACTGCATCAAAAGCTTAACAAACTGCACTGGATTTTGAGTCCCATGTTTTACTAAGCCTTAAATGCTTGCGTGTGTGCAAACATGATCTTGATCATGCACGAGATTCCAAGGCCACAAGCAACAAACTAACCAGGTATCTTGAAAGTTTTCAAGGCTAACTGCTTTGCCCCTTTATTTTTGTATCTTCAAGAAGTCAGCCTCTTTCCCCATTAGTGCAAGATGGACAACTGTCCAGGGCTAAGCATCAAGGACATCAGTACCCTGACCTCCCCTCTAACTCAATTTCTTCACTGCAGCTGCCGACATTAAGGGCATGTGGACAGAACAGACCTTCAAAGATCAAGTGAACTTCCACAAGCCAGCATTCAGGAAGACCTTGTTAGGTCTTTATCTCTGTTGGAAGAGCCCCAACCACAGCAATCATGTTAAAAAAAAAGAAAAAAAAGACAGCTGGTTTCACAGCAAATTCTCACATTTTTTTAGAAAAGCCAATACAAATTCTTTCCTTCCTTCCAGCAAATTCAGTAGTCTTCCCTCACAAGAGAAAAATTTGCAACAATTATCAAGAGAAGCAAACTATGGAAATTAATTTCATGTAATAGGAAACAGATTTTCACATGTCTGCTGCTTTGTTTACACATACCCTCCCCACAGCCCCTGAAGGAAACAGGCAAACAGCATCAGTAAGCATTTGTACTGCATCCTTCTCCCAGCATTTAGATCAAGAAATCCACCACATACTGCTTCTGCAGTATTTTTATCCAGCTGTGTGTAAAGACAAAAAAAAGGCAACTTCATGGAATTTTCTACAGGTACCAGTCAACAAAGGAAGGTTCTTCTCTGTAGGCAGTAAGACAGACTGAAGAGTTATTTTAAGGGCCTGTTTTTTTTAAAAAATACCAAGAAGCAAATATACTTCTTTAGAAAAGAAGTATATTTGCTTCTTGGAATTACACCACCATGAGAAGAAATTGTTTATCAGGTAGCAATAACTACTGGTGATCACCTTGAGAAATATCCTTTTTCTGCAGAACTAAAGCCATGTGCTAAACTTATGATCATAAGCAAGGATGATATGTAGCATCACACTTCTGGTGCATTGAACATGACACTTTGTGGGCTAAACTGCTGAACTGGTCCCCAAAACATTTTGAATCCCTCCCCACACCTCACAGGAGTTCTACTGTAACGTTTTAACTGTGTTTGAAAGCAGCACAATATTAAAGCCTTCGATGTTACCAGATAAAGCGATTCTATGCTCTTTATCACCTTACATCTCTTAGCTTGCTACTGAACACAAGCGTTGCCTGATCATTTGGTGTTATTAAGCAAAAAAACCCCATGGCAGCAGTGATGTCATGTCCAACCACCTTCTCCCTTCCCAAGGGCATCTGACTGTACCTGACATCTGGAAAGGACTTCCCGGGTCTGAGCTGGCTGGAGAATGCGGATAGGTGCTACTGCTGCTTCCAGGCGAGTTCGGGTAGCTGCTGCTGGGCGAGTGGGGGAACGGGTGACTGTTGGGCTGCTGGAAAGAGTCCGGGAAAGTCGCGTTGTGCGGCATGTGGGGCTCATTCTGTCCCAGGTTGCGGAACTGTGCCAAGAGGCTGTGCTGGGGGTTGTACTCGCTGTGCCTCGGAACCAGCACTGGAGGAAGAACTGGAGATGGAGAAGGAGAGAGAAGCCACAGTGTCAGAGACTCAGATTTGAAGGTATACAGGGGAAAAAACCCCACGTTCTTTCTCCCAGCCCCCGGCATGGCCGCATCTGCCTCAAAAACAAGGTAGTCAAACCGAGGAGCACAGGTCCAAGCAAGAGCTCTTCCCCTTACATCCGGTTACCGCACAGCTCGAACCTGCAGCTCCCTCGTTTGCCAGATGGGAGCTTGTTTTCACAGAGGGCCAGTGAAGAAGAGCCAAGAACAAACCACAGTTCCCTGTTTCAGTCTTAACTCGCACAAAGAGGTGCTGGGAAGAGCCTGACAATGCTGACATGCAGTTCCTCCTGCTGCACTTGTCATCCGACTAATCACCTAATGGCCTGGAACCCAAACCCTTGCTCATAAGAACAGATTTTTTTTTTTTTTTCTGAAGGCAATACTAATAAGCCTTGAACTCAGTCTGGTCCCAACAGCTGTAATTTTATTTTTAACCTGGACTATGTTCTTACAAGTTACTATTAAAACAGTTATTAACGCTTCAAGTCAGTTTACAAAATGTGCAATTTAAACAAAATTATGTAGTTCAAAAAAACCAACTGAGCAGCAACTGAGCTGCAACTGTGTGCATCTGTGGGATCAGAGACATATCAGAAACTACGAGTTGCACCACACTTCTGAAGCCTTCTTTGGCCTTTCTTGAAAGGTCTCTTTCAAAGTGGGAATACGAACATGATACCAGATACACTAAGATAAAAGAATCACGTCTTTTTCCAGTCCCTCATCTTCTACCTTTGAGTGCCACACAGCAAAGTCCAAGCTAACTGAAGGATGAAAAGCTCTTCTTTCCACAGAAATGTTTGGGAGATGGATAGAAGAGGAGAGGCAAGGGCTGGGAAAAGGAGGTCCATGTACAAAGTAGTGGAAGAGAAATAAAAAACCAAGTCCCCTTCACATCTTCTCCCTTTGGAACCTCCGTTTCCCAGCTCCATGTCTGAGCAGGACTGGAAGAAATTGCCCCTGGATAGTCTGCCTTCAAGAGAAGGTGCCCAAAACACAACAAAACCCAGGAAAAACAAGCCAAGGCCACTGCTCCCTCTGCTTGAGACTCCTGCTCTGGCCTTGACACCAAAGCACACAGAAGAAGAACAGGAGCATGTGTAGTCAACAAGCCTATACAGACATAGCTATCATTCAGATTAAGAAAGATGTTTTGGAGACAGCTGCTTTATTAAAAGCCTGAATTACAAACTAATTGCCAAAAAAAAAAAAAAACCGAAATAACATTTTCTTCACATGACAAACAGGTTCTTCCAGGACACTGAGGCATCTTTACTCTTCCAGCACTTTGCCATTATAGAAGCAGCACTCAGGTATTTACTTTAGTGTCCTGGAGGCCAAGACACATACACCAAGTGTGAGGTCTAGGTTCATGCTTAAAAAGGACATAAATGAATACCACACTAAAAACTCCTAAAGTCACAGATTAACTAAAAAGAGAAGAAGTAGGTTTCCCTTGCTCAGATTTTTTTTCTGCATATGCCCAAGAGAGAAATTAAGCTCCCGCTTTTGCCTGCTGGTGGCATTAATGCAGGAGCAGTCTGATCCTAGAAAGCTTCATTGAACATACACTGAAAAAACCCCCAAACCCACACTACTGAAATTAAGGCTGCCAAAAGCAGGTTTTAAGCATTTAGTCTCATCTCTCAATTTCTTAGAGCAACTTCATTGAGACTCCAACAGATCTCAAATATTTGAGGCAGATGTCACCCTTAAGTAGATTCATTTAGATGTCAAAAAACCGAGCTCCACTTTACAAGGCATAGACAAAGTTCCTAATTATGGTGCTTTCTGAAACAAAATGCATCCATCTGTCATTCTATGGACGTTCTCAACTGCAAAACACCCCAGGAGAAGCTGCATCTCCCCGAGCTGTGCAGACTGTTTCTTGCTCCAACACAACCATTCTGACAGGCCACTGGGAAAGGCTGTTAAAAAAAAGTTACTCAGCATTCAGGTGGACATCACAAATCCCGTTATCCTCAACATGTCAGAGCCAAGCTCTTTGAATATTAGGGTTTCTCAGAATTAGGCTTGTTCTGTTAAACCAAGCAGTCCTTTTGCAGCAGGTCAAGTACTGTTTAATTGTCATAGTCAACATTTGCTGGGCTAATAAATTATCAGTGAAAAAATTAACAATGAGATCATTTATTAAAATGTATTTTCCCTTTCCTGTCTTTATGATTCTTCCTTACTTTTCTACGCATTAAAAACACAGCTTTCCTATCTCTTCCTTTCCTATGGATGAAGGTCAAACCATTACTTTAATGGAGTTAATTTGTGCAGAAAGTAGATCACCTACCTTTCCCATCCCCTACCTCACATTAAACAATGATACACATGACATCAGAGGAAGCCACATGATTTACAGCATTTTAAAATAGCAGGAGAACAGGATATTTTCTGTATGTTTTCTATAATTAAATTAATGCAGTGCCAGATTTTCCCAAGGTATATATACATGTTTTCTCCTGTTGGGCAGAACCACTGGCAAAGTTTAGAAAGACTTGAGATAAAAACAAGTCTCCTTTTCCCAGGTGTCCTTCATGCAAATCCACACTTTTCGTCCAACTCAATCAACCTCAAGCGATTCAATGCCAACTTCTTCAAAATACACACGGAAAAGGGGGAAAAGAATACAACTGGTATTGATACAACACAAATAGAGTCAAAAATATCACTGCAGAATTTACTTTATGTGCTGCCTCTAATTCACATCCTCCTGGCATACACAAAACCTTCAGCAAGGAGGAAAAGCCCTGAAAGGCCACATCAGGTGGGACACAGACTGCAGCGCCCCAGTTAGTCCAACTCCAAGTCACTCACCACCACAACTGGAGCTCTCTGCAGCTCCCAGCTTTTTTGCAGGGAAGCTGCTCCCAGTGGAGCCACAGAGGAGTTAATCCGAGTGCTGTTCACTCAGGAGTAAAGACCTAAGCAGGGACAGGGCCCTTCGGAGCATGGAAGGCTGCCAGGAGAGCAACCCATCAAGGGGGATGCACACCTCTCTTGCTCCCCTTGCCCCTGTGTAAGGCACTGAGCTTCTGGTAGGTTGCTCAGACCTCAGCCACATGGAATAACAAATTACTGAGGCTCAGTCCAGCAGGGGAGGAGGCTGATCTCTGCTGCAGCAGCCAGCTCCAGGAAGAGGTGTAATTGAAGGGGAGAGAGCATGAGAGAGTTATTTGGTGCTAAGCCAGCACACCTGTTGCTATGAAATAATGAAGCAGTGATCTTCGCTGTGCAGATCGCTGCAGGATGTGGCTCTAACCATTTGCAAACACAATTCCTCCCTTCCTCTTCTGCGGAAGGGAACACTGATACAATAAAAAATTAATTTTCTTTTTTTTTTTAAATTTAACATCAGTATCATCAGCATATATTTAAAGGAAACATAATACTGCATACACTGTTGTCTTAAAAAGCTGCTGCAACAGATTTGCCAACTCAATCTCATTAAAGTTAATGGAGTAGAACCACAAGTCATCCAACAGCTTGATTTCTGTAATTCTTCAAACACCAGATTAAAAGGTTTTATGTGCTATATTGTGACTAAATTTTGCTCCCAAGTTTTTCTATCAGTGTTGATCTGGAGTTGAGAGTTAATACATGGCTACTATCAGAAAGGTTACTAGTAAGGAAGAGAGGGATAAATCCCCAGGAAGCAGGCTGGTTATGTTTGCGGAACTGTAGTTGAGATCCCGTGTCTCCCGAGACAGCCTGGGAATTGGGGAGCTTGTTTTTACCATGCAAATAAGACCAAGTATGCTTTCACCAAACAAGAGGAGCTGTATTAAAGAAATTAGAGCTAAGGCAATTTAACCCACAGGTCTAGGAGCCAAGAATGTCAAAAATACAGAAGAACGACCAAAGGCAACCTGGCTGTTCAGATAAATGTTCTGACTAACCACACCAAGGAAGAAATGCTTTTATGAAAATGTAATAGTGGCCTTTGAAGAAACTTACTGATCTCTACTCTTTTTATCTCCTGCATGTCACCCTGTTCTTCTTCAGAAAACCAACAGCTGTGCTATCCTAAATAAAGATCTTCTTGCTTTTCTTTTTTGTTCTATTTTCACATTCCAGAGATAATGATTTTAGCAAACACAGTCTCCAAGTTATGAACATAAATTCTTTTTTTTTTTTTTTTAAGTTTCGCTCTGAAAAACCCCAAACTAATCCAATCCAAAGGACCTGCTGTTCTTTCAAAGAAGTATATTTTCTATCCAGCTGGGTTTTGATTATCTTACACCAGCCTAGATGACAGCTAGCTTCCCTCAGGGGCTCATTTTTTCCACACCCTTTGCATGTTATGTGAAAATCTGGGTAGGTATCTGTCTTTCCATGTATGGAAATTGGAAGACCATGTAATGAAATACAAGGGGCCACATATAAGAAATCAGACTTTGATCCACTTTCCTTGCCAAAGTAGAATCTACTTCTTCTTAAAAATTTATTCATGAAATAAATTAAAAAAGAAAAATATAAGCAATTGGTGCTGCACTTTTTGCTCTTAAAAACCATGACTTGGTTGACATATGTTCTGTAAATGGGTTTGAACCACAACAGGGTGCTAATGAAGACCTGACAACACTATCATTAGACAGAGCACTTTAATTTCCAAGCGTTACATGGCTGCATTTTCATCTGAATTTATGCAAAGCCACATATGTTTTGCCAGAAAAACAGAACTGTGGGTTGGGAAGGTAGAAAATCTTAAAACAAAAGTTCAAACTATCTGGAAATAGGAAAATCCTACAAAGACTAAATTGTAACAAAAAGGAAGAACTAGGAGAAAGGGGAAAAAAAACCAACAAAAGACAGCAGCAGTGTTAAATTAACAGATTTAAACCCTCCTGAAGACTCCCAGCTTCATTTCCTGCCTTTGAGGTCACAGCAGCCGAAGCTGGCTGTGGCATCCTGATGAGCACTGCAGTCCCACGGTGGGAACAGAGCAGGTACCAACAGAGGCTCAGCTGAAGGTGCTGCTCTCAGCAAGCACCAGGGAGTCACTGAAGCATTCTGACTGCAAGGCCCCGCCAAGATCTTGCCTCTAAACAGTAAAACACTGTATAGAGAGAAAATTTCTTATGTCATTAGGTTCTCATGTTGTCTGAGTCATTCTTGGTTAAAAATATAAAATTAATAAGCATTGTGTCAAAAGCAATCTCTGAGGATCAAACTACTTACAGCTCTTCCAATAACTCTTGGCTGTGGTATCACAGCTTTGCTGGTTTCTCAAAAGGAGAAGTTCCAGTCTTTGAGACTTGCACTCCAAACCTCTGTTCTAGTAATTGTAGCTATTCAGCAACCTGTTGTGGGTGACAGAAAAACAAACTTTCTACTCCAGGAAAAAGCTGACAGCTGTTTTGTTTTCTCAATTCTTAATTTTATTTTGCAGTTTTGGGAGATCCCACAACTTGTTTTGTCATTTTGTGTAGTTACAAATGAAGACTGTATTTAAAAAAAAAAAAAGGCAAATCAGTTGTTACTTTACTGACTTTGCTTTCACATCAGACATCTGGTCTAAATGCACTTGACAGGTAATATTAGGACACTTCCTGCATTACAATATTCAGCTAACATTAGATTTTATTTGCGGATGCTCTGATAAGCTGACATTCTGATTAAACTGACATTTGTCAAGGTCAATTTCAGAATTTAGTACTAATCGTATGCACATTAGTGAGGGAGCCCTTGTAAGCAGATTTGGTGGAGGAGCAGTCCTGATGCAGGAGGAAGTCACAGTGATAAGTGTGTATTAACTCAGACATTTACACAGACCAGAGTTCAAATTACCTGTACCAAAGCCACAGTCACCATCCTACTAAGCAGGTTAAAACTGGGAAGTCTGGTCTTTCAAATCAGAAGAAACATCTGTATCTGGTTAATTTTGAAGAAAGAAAACACACAAAATAGGAGAGAAACATATCTTTCTTGACAACTTTTATCCCCTTCTTGCAGTTTCTTTTTCTGACACATGGTAAGCCTAGACAAGGAAAGCCCTGCTGTTAGACTGCTCCCTCCTTCCACCTCCTCATTTCAATTCCTCTCCCCCAGGTCAGCTCTGGTAGGGAATTTTAGAACTGAATTCTGCAAAGCCAAAATGCAGGAAGTTTTATTCCGCTTGCCAAGCAAACTGACAGTTGCTTTTGCTATTTTGGGGAACCATCCTATAATTGTGCCCACCTGTCGTAGCAATGCTATTTTTAAAGTCACACCCAAGCGCACACATGGCTGCGCAGCAAAACGTCTCAGGGATGACACTCTGCTCCCTCACCCCCAGCCTGCAGAGGTGCAGAAATCCTACTATGGGAATCATACAGGAACAAGGATTTTTGTAACTTGGTTTTACATATTAACTCTGAAGGGATGCAGCAATTTTGCCCTCCCTTACACCCCCGAAGCAGCCTCCCATTCACCTTTTCCTCTGCCCCCCTTCCTCTCCCATTCTCCCTCTTCTTCTGGCACTGCTGGCATTATCCTCCACCAGGCCTGGTTCTGTGGGAACCTGCAGTAGGTGTGTTGCCTTACAGAGCCTCACTGAGAGGAAAAAGCAGAGGAGATCAAAGACAAATATGAAAATAATCAGGTTGAAGTCATAGGCAGAGAGTCCACACCAAGAGCAAAACCAGCATGACACACCTACCGCTCTCCTCAGAGCCTGGGGACCTGGGCTGTTCTTGTGGCAAAAAGCAGCTGTACGTACAGGTAAAATGTTTCTGGCCAGCAACACGCTTGCTGAAGCAGACACACACTTGGAATTCATGGTTATAATTGAAAGGAACATCACAGTTCTCAGGCAGAATTGAAAATTCAACTCTTACTATGCTGTATTTGTCTGCGTCACCAAAAAGCAACCACTGCTTGCCCCCAGTTTGGCTGGAACATTGGCACCATCAGCTTTGTAAAGATGGAGCTGCCAGCTCTCTGAAGAAGAGAAGCTTAACAGAGGAGAACCATTCATCCTTTTTTATCTGTTTTATCTGTAATTGCAAAAAAAAATGGGGGATAGCCATTTACTGAAACACTGCACCTTCAACCACTTCCCCAGGTTAAACAAGGAAACAAAGGTAATTTCTCTTTTGTCTCCTTTGTAACATACTATAAAGTCAGAACCTAGCAGGATGATGGGCAAGGACACTTAGTAGAGGCAAACACAATTCCACATCAGAATGAAGGAGAGCTAGTGTTCACTAGCCCTTTAAGAAAATTAAATATTCCGTTTTTCATCTTCCTTCCTTCCCCTTTAGCTAAGGCAAAAGAACTGAACCTCCTCCCCTAAAGCCACATTAGAGGTGTGACTTATTATTATTTTTAATAGCAGTGTCAATTTAAGCACCTCTTCATCCTCCCTGTTCCGTATTCCATTCCTTTTGTTCTGCTGTTAGAGCAAACATGATCCAGGCCTTTTTTCCCCTTAAATTCTTGATGATAGCTTTCATCCGGTCCCACTGACAAAACTGAGGACAGAGGCAAGCAGCAGAGGCTGTATCTCCACAGAAATCGAAGGAATAAAAGGCAGGAACAAAATGTCTCAGGAGGGACTTTACACATTTGCCAGCAAAACCTGAGAGGTCATTTGTGGCATTTTCAGAGGGATGAGAAACATCATGTCAGGTTTTTCCTCACAGCCTCTCTGTATACAGTATACCTAATTATTCAGCAAGTCTTGATCATACTTAAGGATAAGCCCAACAGATATCTCTAAACCAAGAAATAAAACTGAGGAGAAGAAGCAGATTCAGCCAAACAAGCACATCAGTTCAGCTAAGCATGCCAATTTTTAAGAGGCATCAAATTCAGACCTTGTCCTCCTTAATTAAAAGCTCTGCTTTGCCTTGCCAAGGGAGAAATCTGACAGCCATTAACTACCCTGCTCCAGAAATAATTCTGCACACAGCAGACCTAGGGAACATCAGCAGTGAGCTACTTTAACCCATCTCGAGGAGATATTCCTTCCTGGCACTCTAAGTGCAAGGCTGCATTCCCACTCCCAGCAACAGGTCTCTACTTTCTCCTCTCATGTCCCTCCACCTCCACTCCTCCCCAGATGTCCTCCACAGGGCAGTGTTGGTACATATGCTCCCGAAGCCAGAACAAAAGCCCCTGTACTGCCCTGACCAGCCTGAAAGATAACACAGCAGGGGAGAGGAAAAGTGACTGGGATCTGGCTCAGCACAAGGCCACAGGAACAGCTGTGCTGGCACAACACAGCAAGCAGAAGCAGTCCGTGCACCCTGCCACAGAGCACAGCTCCATCACTCCATCAGCTCGTGGCTCCAGGCTCAAAGAGTGTCACAGTGCCACAGGAAGGCCACCCTTCCTTACCTCCACCCTGGGCCCCCACGCTGTTGTGCCTCCATCTGGCTCCACGTAAGCGAGCTGAGGGCACTGAGCTTGCCAAGTTAACAGTGCCGAGAAGCAGTTTTCCGTGAGTTTAGTTTTCCTGATTGACGTGCCAGAGGATCAGACAGGCCCCTGTGCCTGTGCGGAGCCTCCTGGCCAGGTCAGGCATGAGCATGGTCCTATCATGTCACACTCATGTGCCTGCCAGATGCCACATTCCCCTTTGTGGGCAGGGACACCAGCAGATTCCGTTTGAGACTGCTGATAGTTTTCTGCCTCCTCTCACTGTTCACAACCTGCTCCTACCTAGCCTGGCTAACAGAAAAATCTCACTTTGATTCAGGTGTAGCTTTGTAGTTGGCAGACACCACAGAGTGCCAGTTCTTGTGCTTTCCAAGCTTATCTTCACAACCTAAACAGTGAGGATGGAATAAGATGTCAAGGTAGAAAATCCACTAATGCCTCTGGCACTGTGGAAACTGAGACATATCCACAGCATTGATTTCCCAACAAAGAACATTACCTTCTTCTATATATTTGAGGATTTACCACTAATCCATTCCTCAAACCTTACACAACACTGAAACAAATCACAGAACAATCAGAAGAATGAAACGATAGATGCGATCCCATGCATGAATCATACCCTTCAGATCTCTAGTAACTGGTTCTGCACAAAACAGTTAAACAGAGACCACACTGTCAAACAGAGCCAGAACTTCAAAATGTACTTTTCACACAAAACATGTATCATACACAATCTGAGTTTCCAATTCTGCTTTGTCAAGAGGAAGCACGTTTCTAAGCTTTCTGGGAAACACAAACCTTGATATCTGCTCCAGTCCATAGATTGTTGTAAATGGTGACTCACACATGAATTCTCACTACCCATTAATCTCAAAGTGTAAGTGCTTACGTGGCAATAATGGTGTTTTAATGTCCTGACAAAAATGGCAAAGAGAGGTTAGCAGAATTTGGGAGTGACTGTCAGGAAATGAAGATAAAGACCATGCTTAGAGGACAGCAAGAACAAGGAAGGAACAGGAAAAAAGAAGTCAGAAGTTCCAGAGCACAGCTCTCCAAGCTAAATGGGAGTTCAGCTACGACTTGTTTCCAAAAGCTGTTTTCCCATTCAGCTCCATGCATATGCCTCAAAACGATCTGTGGCTGACTAAACACAAATCCCTCCTACATCACTTACCCAGCCTAAAATGTACATTTCAGTTAGACATTATTTGAAGTTTTATTCTATCTTGCATAACTCATTGAAGTGAACAAAGAATATGGACATAGTCTCAAAGCTGGGAACCAGGGAAGGTTTTGGTTGGATGTTAGGAAGAATTCCTTCACAGAAAGGGTGCTTTGACGTTGGAACAGGCTGCTAAGGGAGGTGGTGGAGTCACCATCCCTGAAGGCGTTTAAGGAAAGACTGGATGTGGCACTCAGTGCCATGGTCTGGTTGACATGGTTGTGTCTGGTCAAAGGTTGGACTCAATGATCTCAGAGGTCTTTTCCAACCTAAGGGATTCTGTGAAGTGACAGGATATTTACAAGTACCTGGTTTTAAATATGACAAATGGTCCATACAAGAATGTTCTCAAACTCACTGATTGTTTTCAACACCAAAGCAAAATGAGTTAGAACATGCAATCTGGCATTACAGTAAGAGCCCAACAGTAGCTCAGTCTGAGAGAACTAGAGGTGTTCCACAAATCCTAATTTTTAGTATTTTGGAATACTAAATGCAAACAACCAACCCAGACATATGCACACAGCTAGCAGTACAAGTACATGAGTATTTTATTATCCCTCTTGTACTTAATATGAAATTGTTAATTTTTTTTTTAATTTGAAACTTTTTCAGAACTGTTTTTCCAATGCTGAGTTCCCTGAGTTCAAGCTCCTACTGCATAAGTACATACATTATGGGGATTGCATTTGCCATTCTCATGATTTCCAAGTTGCCAACACAGCAAAGGGAAATATTTAACATCAAGATATGCACTGTGCATTGCAGATCCAAGACAAATGCAATTTCCATCCACAGCAAAACAATGTTGCGACAACCTCATTTCCATCATGGGTCTGTGTGTCCTTGCCACCCTACAAACAGCTGCAGAGTTTATGAAATGGCTAACACTGATGGACTTCTCATATTTAAACCAGGGAAGTCCACCCAAGCCTGCGGTGCATTTCTGCAGCTGTCCCTGTACACCCTCACAAACAGCTGGAGACTAGTGATGACACATCCAAGCACAGTTCATCTTAGTCCCTGGAAGTATTCCCTGAAAATAAACTTGCATGAGTGAAATTAAGCACAGAGTTATCAAAAGAGGTTTGGCCCTTGAAGAGGAGACTGGAGAGAGAACGGGTGGCATGTGAAGTGCGGCAGTGGGTAACCGGTAAGCAAACTGTGGAACAGCTGACAGAATTTCACATACAATCAAACAGTGCTATCGAAGTTCAAATTGAGGGGATTATAATCTGCTGTCTAAACTCAAAGTCTTTTTAAAAGGTAACAATTGTAAGAGATACTAGAAACAATATTATTTTCTGTAGGATGAAGAAACTGAAGTGAAAAAGTTAAATAATATTTGAAAATACTACTACTACTAGCAGTATTATTACTGCTGTGAGTCAGAATGGTTTTCAAGCACAGATAATGCAAATAAATCCTTTATGTTAGCCTCCAATGTTTCATACAAAATCACAGATCTGCACAGTTGAGTAAACAACAAATTAACTAAGGGATAGTGGGTACCAACATTCCCAGATGATACCAGGCCCAGCAGCCTGAGGCACATACTAAGACTACCTCTGTGTAGTGATAAAACATTTACCCGAGTGAAGCATTCGCCCCATGAAAGGGAGAACTGCTAATTAAAGCCAACATCCAGATAAACTGCAGAGGAAGAATCTGACATGTGCAAACAGCTACTTTTGCTTATTTAAGCCAATGAGTCACATAATTAATTGCCACACTTTGCATTGTTCAGATAAGGTATAAAGGTACAAACAAGGAAGAACCTACCAGGACTTTCCACCCGCTTGTAGTGGTAGGGATTGATGCAAACCTCCTTCTGTTTGGAACCAAAGGGGAACTCACAGCATTCCAGAGGTTTCAGTTCGTGATGGCTCTGCAGGTCTGGCCAACGCCACACTCTGCAGTAAATGACGTGCGGGAGCCCTTTCCGGTGCGATACCTGGAGCCGGCCATCCAAGGAACGAGGAATTGTGACACAGTTGCTGGGCTGACCAGGACAGCTTAGTGCTTTTTCCAGCTCCTCCATAGCTCCTTTTTTCTTCTTCAGTTTTTTCACTAATGCATCAACAGCTTTCTCTGCCCATTTCTCTTCTTCATCCCCTTGCTTCCACCCCAACAGCCTCTTCACTGCTGGGCTGGTGAAGGAGAATAAACTTGTTACATTCATGGTGACCCTGCTGTGGTGACACCAAACCAACAAAACGGAACGACTGCCCTGTTCTTCCACTACCACCAGGGTACAGCAGATTGCATCAGCAGTCAAAAGCAGCCTGGATCAAACAGTTCTGGTCCTTTCTCCTTTTCAATCCTCCAGTCCCAGGAAGGCAGCACTGACATCCCCCCTTGATCGTCACAACCTTCTCATCGTCAACCTTCTCACAACCTCTCAATCCTTCTGGTTGACAGTCTAATGGAGAATATCAGAGAAAGAGGAAAAAAAAACAGTTTTACCTTTCAAGTTAACATACAGCAGTTAAAAATATTCCCCACGTCAATCCAGAACAGCGGTGTGATCAAAAAACAACCAACAACAAAACAACAAATGCTGGCACCCTCCTGGACTGGATTCAAGGCACATCTGATGAAAACTTAAGCAGCATATTACAAATGTAGTTCACATCAAATCTAGGTTAAAACAGTCCCTCAATTTAAAGTTTTCACTATTAAGTGTGAGGGGTGCTACAATCTGCCTGTAAGCTGTTGCAACCTTAACCAGCAAAACATCCCAAGGAAACAATGCAGAATCACTACTGGGTTTTTTTATTATTTATTTTAGAGAGCAGCTGGAAGCAATATTCCTCAACAGCAAGGTGCTGCTCAGCTCTCTCCAAATTGCCAGGCATGAAGTTCAAAAAATCACTGCACTAGACCTGAGCATAATGCAATCTGAAAAAAAAAAAAAACCCAACAAAACACCAAAAAAACCACAACCAAACAAAAACCAGTTCAGTTTTACCTCTTATTTTCTTTGAGGAACAAAGAAAAAAAAAAGTGAAACTAAAAAGATCTTAGATCCTCACTCACTCACATGAGAAAGAAAACTGCATCTGCCCACCCCACCCAAGAGCCCTCAGAGCTCCTATGCAGCCTGTGACAGAAAGCTATTATGAACTTCACCGATTATCCAGTGACGCTTCATGCTGCAATGTCTGCCTGATATACTCAAGGACTCATGAAGGAGTGGGAAGGACTAGGAAGTCCAGATAAGAGGATTTTAGACAGCACAGTAGTCCTCAAGCTGGGAAACAAGAAATGGGACTGAAGCAATGGGTCAAGAGTGGAAGGAACACCACATCTGAAGGGGTCCCAGCTGTGAGCAGCAGGTTTTGTCCTTGCCCAGGCTGAGAGCAGGCAAAAGGTTCTGGCAAGGGAAACAGAAGAGACCCAGGACTGGCAGGGAAGGGAAAATGAGACAAAGAGCACCACACCACTGATTTTCAAATAGACAGACACGACAGGAAACATATCCTGGACTGGATACCAACAGGTTGCAGAGGATGGGGGAAGGGGAAGAGGATATGAATGTTTTTGTTGCCATCAGAACAACACAAAAAACATCCAACCAACCAGCAATCTATACACACAGAGAATAGAAAGTGTCAGCACATCCACGTCAGACAGGATTTCACAGCTATACCAAGAAAAGACTGCACACCTTAAAACTGCAAATGCTATGGCACACTTACTCTCTTGACTGTCATACACTGCATTGGTTTCATAGTACACCACTATATTTGAAGAACTTGAAGCTGAAGACCATCCACTTTCTTCAAATCAACTCGTCACTAAGACAGTTATCTAATGGCAGAGGTTCCGTTTTATTAGGCTGAATGCATAAACTACATTTATGTGAATAATAATTATGGACTAAGTCACAGGCCACATCTACCTACACTTCAAACTGGTACATCCCATTCCTTTTATGCTAAGAACTGTATTTGCAATAATAATGTTAATGCAAGGGAAGATTTGCATGAGCCTGCAGCAAATTTAAGAATTTGTTTTGTTACTTGGGCATGCGCTATACTGTTAAATGAACTGAAACTCCATTACTGTCACTGACTCTGCTCCAGATACACTTTATCCTTACATGCACTGTAAAGTGCTGTATTAAAATGAAGTGCTAATTTAAGAACAGAATTACCAAAGCCCGGTACATGCGCTTGAAACATGTCTGTAACTGAGTTATTCTCAATTCATATATAGTCTGTATGTCAATCAACATTCTAAGTATCTTTTTTTCTGCACTTCTCAAAGAAAAGAGACAAGTTCCACACACGAAAGTTACAAGTTCCAGTAGTGTATCAAGTACAGCTTTCTCCTTCACTTCCCTTTGAATTAAGCAAAAAAGATTTTAAAAGCTTGAGTTGAAGCTCTAATAAAGGAGGAAGTACAAAGTCTACATTTCAACCTGAGCTTCATTCAACATTGATAATGTTTGCAAATGTGGTTCTACCTAGGCCTGACCTATTTTTCACCAAGCTACTTGCTGTGAAAAAGGAAAAGTCCTGTCTGTTAAGACTCTATGTTTATACCAGTGCCTGAAAACATAGCCCTAACACAGGCTAGCATAGGAGCTCTGCACAAACTAAGAAAACACTCAGATGCAGCCTCAAGCAGTCAGACCAAAGGAACAGACTCTCTGGAGTTTTTGCATCAAATCCTGCAGCACACACACGTCCCACTCCCACAATCACACACCAAGTTTCATCCTCACCATCAAAGCTATGGTGGCATCTCTGTGGCAGCAGCTGCTGGGAGCAGGAGGAACAGCATGAGGCACAGCACTTGGAGGTGGGCTTGTAAGTACGGCAGCTCAGTACGAGCCAGCTGGGCACCAGTCTCCAGCCAGGGATTCCTGCTCAAGTCTTGCCTCCAAAACAAAGCCTAAGCACATATCAAGCCCTGAACAAGTAGCAAGATAAGGGAAGGGAGACAAAACTCACAGGGTGCTGTACACTAGTTTCTCTAAGCTCCAAAACCAGTATTAAGCTAAAAAAACGCCAAAAAACAAACAAACAAAAAACCAAACAAACAAACAAAAAAACAAACCACAATGTATGTGGAGATTTTAGTTTCCAAGAAGCAGAGAGCTTGTCTGCAGGGCTGAGCCCTTGCCAGTACATTCCATTTCCCTTTCTGCCACTCTTGGTTTCTGCACTGCATCATTTCCTGTATTACTTCTGCACAAAGTGGCCTTATCAGCTGGAAGTGCAAAATAAAGATTAAACCACGAGTCAGCAGATGACAGAGTCTGCATCTTTCTTCCCCAAATCCATGTGACCTTCTGGGAAAGTGGGAGTTAGGATTTCCAACAGTTAAGTGACCACCAGCCCTTGAAGGGTCTGTTTGTTCACAAGGTAGGGATAAAACAGAAACCTAGGCCAAAGAACAGGACACTCTCCAAAAGGCAGTCTGGCATCAGCTTAAAGGAAATTGAGTTGGTACCCACTTATTAGACACTCTCTACACCGCCGAACCCATGCACTTTTTATTATGGGTTCTGTCTCCTGATAGATGTATTGGAATCAACAAACTTCTTTCAAATCTCAATGTTGTTTTATTTGTCTTCCTTCACTGCTGTTGCCTTTTTCGTAATATTTGGATTACCACACAAACCTGTATGCAGGTTATAAAAAAAAATTAGCAAGCATTATACTTTTATATATATCTGTTTGGCCAGGCTTGTATTTAGGCAGAAGGCCTAGGAGTGAAGTCCTATTTTTCTAGCCCTTAAAGAAAAGATAGTTACTCCATCAGCAACATGAAGCTGACAGTAAAATATTCAGTGAGAGTGCTTTCAAATTCCCACAGGAGATCCCATAGGAAACTGTCCCACTTTGCATAAATGACTGTTTTTGATGGGTGGAGAAAGGGTTTGGACAATTAGATGATCCTCTCCCAGAGGAGTGGATGGGGGAGCAAAACAACTTCTAGCCCAAGTTTCGGGCAAACAAGAAGTGACTGTAACTCTTCTACTAATTTCACTATTTGTATTACAGGCTCAGAGATGCAGGCAAAAAGGATCCTATTAAATATTTTTAATATACGCTTAGCACAGTTAGACATAAAAATGGGCAGGAACCACAGTGAGAATAATTGTTAATAGAGAAAACTGTCTAGTGTATGACTACATTTTAAAAATTCAATTTATCTTAGTCAACATACCTCTTCCCAGCATCCATTACTTAGTAACACTACAGAGAAATAACAAGCAGAGAGATTTTAATTTGCTTCTTTAAAAATATTTAGTCATTTACCCTCTCTCAGCGACATATTTTCAGCAACTCATGTAATCAGTACAATATTTAGACCTTTCAAAAAAACAAACCAAACAGATTTTGGCATAGAAGGCAGGGAGCTGTCTCTTTATTCTGGCAGGAACTATCTCCACGTACAATTTCCATGTATTACTAAAAGGCATGAAGTCTAAGCAGCTACAATGCTAGAACATGCAACAACATATTGTGTACTAACTTAGTCTAGCTCCCTATTCCTGGAGCAAGCAGCAAAAAGTTTGTTTCTTTCTTCAAGTAATGTGATTTGTTTAACAGAAAGTCTGGAGTCTTCTGCTGAATTACCCCCCTTTTAGTCAACAAATTCTTTCTTTGCACCTTCTTATGGCAGAAGATCAGATCTTGCTCAGCTTGGAAAAATGCACTAAACCTGGTAGAAACCTCAGTAACATTACAACACACATGCAAAAAGAAAGTGCATTTTGCATCAGAGTGCTGTAGAACTCATTAGAGAGCTCGTACAGAACCTGACTTGACTTCCTTTGTAGGTTTGGAAAACGACAAGAGGAAAAAGAAAAAACTTCTCTCTTATGTTCTCTTGGCATGGTAGAAAGAATTCAAAAAACCACTGAAGTATGCGATCTTGTATTCTGATATACAACACATCGTTAGAGGAAAGAGGAACACACTGATATTGAAAACACCTCATCACACCTAGCAGACTAGGCAGAGATTTTCCTGATACTGCATTAGACTCCCCTCCTTAGTTAGACCCAGCCAGGGCCAGATGGATGGTATCTGCAGCAGTTCTGCAAAGTAACCGCTGTTACAGCCCAAAATACCCAGTCTGTCAAAACGCTTCTTGGGCCCTCCCTCTCTGTGCTATTTGGCTGAGGAATTGCTCTTCCAAGAAAACCTCCTGTGTATCACTGTACAGCTCAGAGAGAAAATCCCATCACATACCCACAAGCACCCTTTAGTTCAGCAGGCAGGGGAGAGCAAAATGAAACCGCGGGGGCAATGTAGGATTTACCGGTGGAGGGCAGCAATAGAGACCCAAAACCCAAAAAGCCTGTTGCTGTGTTAGTCCAGAACATGAAGGGATAACCTTACACTATCGGGACCTGCCAGCTCCTTCCCAGGGCTCCCTATAGTTCAAACCAAGAACACAGTGTTCGGCCAGCTTCTACAGTGAACTGCAGCTTTTCCTCTGCCCGCCTCTCCACTTGGCTTCTGGCAGACAAGGTCTGCTCCTTGCCCTTCAGGTCTCAGCTATCACGATTGCAAGAGTAAAACAATAGCAAATTCTTACAGGTCTTCTGGATTTGAAGGTACTAGATTTGAAAGATGTATGGTAACCCCACTGTTGCTTCTCTGGGAAAACGTATCCGCTTTCCATACACATTAGAAACCAAATCCTGTGTTATATTACAGCTAAAATGGCACAGAAGTCTTTCTAAGCAAATATATCATTGTGAGAAAAGAACATGGCAAAGACTCTTTCCCAGTTTTAACAAACATGCATCAACATTTAGATGCGCCCTTGTCCTGGTTAACACTTCTTCCCAATACCTTTGCAGCTGTTTTGACCTACTGAAAACCATACTCCTGAAAACAAAGTTAAACACCACATCCTTCATGAGTTTTATCTCCACCAGTTTACAAAAATGAACATTATACAATTTCATTAGTGATCACCATATCCTCAAATCCTGCCTTTTTCGCCAGAGATGAAAAACACACTGCTGAATTTTACTCATTCTTGCATTCAGATGCATGTGAGATTCCACAAAGTCACAAAACACCAGCTCTCCCTTTACCGCCTGCTGGTCTCCTTGCCGTGCTGATTTTATATTGCCAAGACGACAGGAAAAAACTAAAACCAAGTTTGCCAAGAGACTTGGTCAGGAAGCTGAGTAAGCCTGGTGCACAGCAGGGCTAGTACAAGTAGGATAGATCAAAACATCCACCCAGGTGTGCACAAATCCCTTCTGGTGTCGGCGAGCAGTCAGACTGAATAGGATGTGCTTTCAAAGATTATCTCTAAAACCACAGCCTAGTACTTTAACCAAGGTCAGGAAGGAACTGTAACTTGATGATTTAGTCAAATCACCGGCACAGATGGGATTGCAAAATACAAACGTCACTAAAATAACCTATAAGATGAATACAAGGCTGTGAATCACAAAACTTGCCAGAATAGTGCTCATAAGGTGGGGTATTTTTTCCTAAATGCTATGTAGAAAGAGACTCTTCATTCTTCGTTCTCTCCAAGCTAAAGGCCACTTAATGAAATCTTCAAACAATGACAACAGATTCAAAAGAAAAACATATCCAAAGAAACAGTAGTCAAGAGACATTATGAATTAGCAGCCACCACAGTGGGTATTTCATTGCACATCTTTGGGGCATGTTTTCATTTGTGCTGAGGTGTCCTTAAACTCCACACACTGTCCCACCAGGACACTTAGAGCACTCATGAGTACATGAGCAGGCAAGGTTCTCAGTCAGCATTGTTAGATGACACAGACCAAATCAGGTCTGTGCAGGTTAACAAATTATAAGACCAGTCTGGAGCACAGGCTACAGCTTTGTGAACACCCACAAAGATGCCAGGACTAGCCTAGCTATCGAAATAAGTTAGAAGTCCTTTTCTAAAAGGTGAAAACGGATTATTTTTTTTCCCCCTTTCATCATAAAAGTCCTGCATAACTCCCTTTTTCCACAAAGACCATTCCCTTTCCTGACTTTTTGAACTGTCTTTAGAAAGCAGGTGTTGTTTACAACAATAACAAACACATCTGTGTGGGTGTGTTAATACACACAAAGGCAGGATAACTGAAACCTCTTCCTATATTTAGATCTGTCTGGTCAGCTCTAATTGCATAATTTAATCAAAACCCTCTCCAAGGGAAACATATCCATATCCATCACAGGCATCAAAGGAAACATCTTTACAAATTGTATCCTTTTACAAACCAACACATGGTCCCACATCACTTGTCCAATTGTTGAATTCCTCCTTTGGGAAGGGCATGGAATTTTATTTCTTTTTATCAGCTGAAAAAAGCATTTCCCTCCAATTCATCAGCACAGGGCAGGAGGAACTTCCTTCACAGGTGAGATGGGGAAAATTTACTGACATGTCACTTTCAGGGTTTTTTTGGACAGTTAAAACATACATCTGCAGCATAAAGGAAAACCTTTAAAACAGAAAAGAAAGAAAAATGCCTATCACCACTCAGGCATCAAAATTTTTGAGTGAAACTCATAAAATGCAAGATGTGTTTTATCTTCAGAGAACAGCAAAGTCTAACACAGACTACACGAATTCAAAAAGGGGTTTGTCAGCCCCAGCCAGAGCAGTGCTCCAACAGGGTATGTTTTAAGGAGGGGAGCCCCATCAAATGCACTCCAGTTATGCTCAGCTGAGGCAAGTTACTGCTCCTACAAATGATTCATTTCACCAAGAGCATGCACCAATACAGTTACATCAGCTGCATTAAACCTCTTCTAAAGACTGTGACCCAGACCTCATTTATCAGAGATTAAGTAAAGATGTTAAATTACAGCTCAAGATCCCCAGCTTTAAAGCAGAATCCTTCACCAAATCAAGAGATGACAAAAACTGAGAAGAAATTTATTCACTAATAAAAGAGTTATTGGGTCAAGCCGGAGCAAAACAGAACAAACTGATGAAAATTAAACCAAAAATGTAATGCTGTTAAATTAAATAAATCTTTCTATAAATTACTCCTCCACTAACCATTTATACACCTAAAATAAGAATAGTCAGTCTGCCAACACTAAAGACATTTCAAGGCATTTCATCAGATGCATGCTTTCCTCATTTTAAAGGATTCCTCCAGCTTTCCTCATTTTAAAGGATTCCTCCAGCTTTCCTCATTTTAAAGGATTCCTCCAGCTTTCCTCATTTTAAAGGATTCCTCCAGCTTTCCTCATTTTAAAGGATTCCTCCAGCTTTCCTGGTTTTGCCTTATCTGTAAAAACTAAAGAGCTATTTTTTTGCCTTTAAACAACTTTTAGAACTCTGTACCTTCTTCATGTCTTTAAAATGTCCACATTGAATTTCATCAAGTGCCCTGCAATTCACAACTACCATTCTGGACAGAAAAAGTGCTTAAAGACGACACAGCTTTCCAAGCCAAGTTTATACAACTCAGACACAAACACCAATATTTGCCAGACTTCCACTGTCCAATGAAACCTTATTTAATTACAGCATGCCACGAGTGGCCTTCTGAAAACTGGGACTGGACTTCAGATGACACAAAGCCCAGTGTGCTCCAGGTCCTCAGGGCAGCGAGGAGCAGCTGCACAACCCCATCAAAGCAGATATTCCCTGGCAGTTCCTTGGCATTTTTCAAGCCATCTGAAGTCACAGACCCTTTATAAATGGAAGAGCACAGTGTTCATAGATGCCCCTTCAGTTTCCACACAAGATAAACTCTTTAAAGTTTACAATTTACAGGCAAGTACAAATCAGGGATCCTCTTGAGACCAAGTCAAGGACACTTTGGGTTAACATTTAAAATACCTCTACAAACACTTATAAAGGGTTGATCACAACCTTTACCTGGAGGTGAGGTACAACTCTGTGTGTGCCTGCACTAAAAAACAGATCCAGAAGTCAAGGACACACCTTTCCACTTCCAAAAGGGCAAAACAAGGGTGCAGACATACACAAGGAATCAGAGAGATCCAAAAAACTGTGGGATGAGGCAAAAGCAGCTGTCACAGCCCTGTGCCAGAACATCTGCAGAATCTCACATCAAACTGTTTTCTCATATTCCTGAGATCAAGGCTGTGGAGCGTTCTGTACAAAGGCTTCAACCCACAGATAGGAACTGATAGTTAATACAGCAGTTGGAAACAGCATAGCTTGAAAGGAAGTGGGAGATATCCTCCTACATGGCTTACTGGGAATACAGAGGTTTTACAACAGGAGAAAAGGGCTGTAATCTGTCTGTCTGATTCCCTGGTTATCTGCAAGTTTTCATGACTTTTGGAAGAGGAACCAAGCCACATAAAGAATCACTCAGTACCCTTCCCTTATCTGTAAGCTTTTCTTCTTAAGAGAGCCTATATGACTCTGCATATGGCAATAAGACAACCTACTAATCACTCCACTATAATTTGTTGAGACCAGTTTAAAGTTTCAAAAGTCAGGTTTTGCTAAGTCTCAAGTCTCTTACAGACGAGACACCAAAACACAGCATTTTCCAAACACCACGTGCTCTGCAAGGTCAGCAGCAGGCTAGCTTGAAACAGCCATAATGCTTCCAAATTTTCCACTGCTGCCTGCTACTGAACAAACACTCACAGCTGGCCTGGTACTGAGGATGGACAGAAGAACTCCAAGTTCCAAAGCCTCTTGCCAAGACTACTTACTTCTAGGCTACAAGCTAGTGCACAGAAAGAACACACAAGGATTTCAGACTCCTTGTCTTTTAGCTATTACATGGATGTCTTTAATTCTGGGGCTGAAACCAGCACTCCCCAGCTCCCGAGATAAGAAGCCTTTAGGCTCAAACAACCCTGACCGCTGGCTGGCCTGGAAGATTGAGACTCCTCATGTCCCAAATCAGTGAAAGCAAGAAGGCAGGCAAAGGTGTGATGGAAAAAATTAAGAATATCAGACTTGAGCCAAAGTAGGCTGCCATCAGCACTGCCAGTTCTCAACTGTTCCCCATTCACAAACCACAGGAGATGCACTGGGTCTGACCATGAGCAAGAGTCATTCCAGATAAACTGCGGGGGAGAAGGGCAGCGGGAACAGATACCCAGTCAACTGCAGTAAATAGCCCTGGAGCATTTATGCCAGTTATGCTGATGCTTTCTGCAAAGAAGCCTTTAGCCAAGCCCGAGATAAAAATGAAAAAGATGTTACGGTCAGATTTCCATGTTCTGGAGAGTTCCTCAGCACAGCAGAAGGCTAAGGAACTCTGAAGGGAATTCAGTGAGTACCTCGTTCCAGCACTAGGAAAAGTAGGAGCTCCTGCTACTAGGGAAATACCTACAGTTTGTATCTTAAATCTGTACATAGTCTAATTCCATAAATTTAAGAAATATACTTCAAAGATGCAAGAAACAAAAATCAGTAAGGGCTTTTAAACACATTCACCCTATAGCACCAAAACAAATGCTTTCTAAATTTCTTTTGAGAAAAATGGATCAAAAGCCAAAAAATTTGAAAATTATCTATGCAGTGGTGCAGAACCCAGGAAAGTTACAAACAGTGCACCAGCTCACAGCACAGATCAGTTTCAGGTGTCCTAAAAGTCGTCACTGGCAGCAATTTCTGGTAACACCAATCTGCTCTTACAGAAGGGTTTTTAGTGGATTTAGTATTTGCCTTTTCTCTGATTTCTTGATAATGCTGCTAACTGTACCCAGTTTGCAAATTGTTTCAAGTTATTTCAACTTCTAAAGAGTAAAATAAAGTTTCTACCACCAAGAAGTTAAACTTGGACATTCTTTTCCTCCTCAGGAAAAATACTTGTCCTGTCCCACACAGGACATGCACTAGATGTGTTCTGCTCATGCAGTTGCATTAAACTAGAAAAACATCTCTAACACAGCTTGCAGTTTATACCAGCAAAACCACACTTGACCAGGAAAGCTTGTTGAAGTGCTGCTCTCCATCCACCCTCCCTCAGCTCCTATAAAAGACACTGCACCATTAATCACTGTCGTTTTGCTGCCAGTGGAGCTGCACTGGGGCTCTGGGGCTGACGTAACTGCTGGCAGTCGGGTCTCTCCCCGCTAATCACCAACATAAGTATCTGGGAAAAAAACCCTGTAAATTAGCCCTTTCCTTGGCAAGCACTTGAAGGAAGTCTTCATCTGGGAGCGCTACAGCACTCGCCTGTGACTGCCGACCTCGGGCCGCCAAGGTCGCGGGTCCACAAGCCAAGGAGCAGCCCCAAGGGCTCGCTCCCACCCAGAGAGAAAAGGTTTCCCGTTACTCCCTTCGGACAGCCGTGGTACTGCAACATAACTTCCCCTCCGCCTCTCAGTCAGTTCACATTCCTAACCTGGCAGAACCAACATAAACCAAAAAACACATTCTGCAGGATCAGCTCAGAGCACCGAAGTCACCCAGCCAGCCCACGGGAAGAAATTTCATGGCTGGGACTGAGTGAAACCCAGCTCTTACGAGTTCTTTCCATCTCAGGGAGCTGCCACCCTCAAATTTTAAGTGATATCCAGGTCAAAGATTAGCTCACACTCAGACATAAATACTTGAGCTGATTTGCAAAACCTGCTCTCATCCCCAGAGCAAGGAGCCTGCCTTGGCTGGTTCTGAAAAACCAAACACTCCAGCAAGCAATTCCAGCCCCCTCTACTGCCACTGCATTCTACTCTAGTAGCTAGACAGCAAACTTGGGAGAAAAAAAAAAGAGTGATTTCATATCCATCTATCTAAAAAATACCACACACTGCAGAGTTTTAAGCCAAGAGCGTTTATAAAATACTTTCCACATGAAATATAATACAACATATTACAGAAACTGTAATTGCATTATCCTAAGTTTTTAAGCTAATACAGACAAAGACTTTTCCTTTGGCTACTACATCCAAGAGAAAGCACTTAACACTGCCACTAGCTAGCATGGATAATAAAGGGCCTGTTATTAAATACACCAGACTGTAAAGCCAGCAGCAGGCAAAAATACAGAACAGGAACTGCAGCAGTCAAGATGGCAACCTATATGTAAGTCAGCTTTTCCAAGACATTCAGCAAGGTCAAAATTCACATTTTTCAGATTACTATAGTTCATCACTGCATTCACCAGATAATTAGCTGAACTAAGATAACCAAGTTCTGTTCTATCTATTTATCTATATTAGTGATAAAAAAGAAGTGTCTTGATAATGCTGTAGTAGAGATGGCCATGCACCCAGAGTGCTTCAGTAAAACTTCAGAGGGCTTCAAGTATCAGCTCCCTGCTACCTAGAAGTCTTTCATTCCTTCTCTGTGTAGCCTCCCATGGGCAGCTCCACACAGTTCTGGCTCTTTCTCTCATTTTTCTCCCTTCCTTCTGCAGTTCTAGCTCACTGCTTCCAGTCCCTAGCACAGCCACCCAATCCTGTCTGTCATTCATACAACATCTTACCCTTTCTGTCCCTCACACGACCTCCTGGCCCTTCCTCCTCACAGCACGGCCAGCAGACTCCAAATGACACCATACCAGCTAACTCACTCTTTTATCACACCCATAGCTGTGAGGGCAGGGCTGTTCCCACTCTGTGGTAATTAACACAGTTGCAATATATCAGAGGCAAGATTGCCTTTAGCGCTTTCTCTGTCTTCCCACATGACAAGAGAGAGAGACTGTGTGAAAGGAGATGAAATTCTGGCCATGAATGTTGGAGATTCATGGTAAGACCTCATAAAGCCACTCAAGTTGGCACTCTGTCCCTCCCATCTCCCTCTTCCCTCACTGTAAAGCACAGGCTTTAGATGTGTTTGGGATTCCTGAAATACTACCACACATTTGAAATACATAACCAGTGTAATGGCATTATGCATGTAGCAATCCCTAAAGCCATCATGTACATGTTGGCAGGTCTTTTGACATTCAAATAAATTTCAAATCTATTTTATTCACTGTTGGGACAAAACAACAGAGCAGTTGTCACACAACTGGAAAAACAGAAGTCATCCAAATTTGGTCCTGGGCAGGAGGTAAGGGGCTGGACCAGATGACCTGCAGAGGTCCCTTCCAATCTCAGCCATTCTGTGATTCTGTGACGTTCTCCAAACAACCACCTGCTAATTAATTTGGTCACACATCCAGAAAGCAACTGGTTCAAGAAAACTGGATAGAACTCTGCTTGCCTTGGCACAACTACAACATCGCATCAAGTGCTGCTATGCTGAGGTAGGGACTGAGCTCTGTTTGCTGTGCACAGGCAGACACACAAGAAAGCTGCCTTCTCCCTGATTGTGATGACTTCAGAGAATCCAGAAGCCTTCTGAACTGCCTTACTCTTCTCTTCCTCCCTTCATGCTTGTACCCTTGAAGTTTAGCTTCATGGATGGATGGCTGTGTTCCATTAAAACCAAGTCCTCATCACTATCAGCTTGCTTCACATACAGCCCTGGTAAGAAGCCAGTTTTCCACCCCATTTTTCACTGGTTGTGAGCTACTGGAAGATTCTGACCTACACAGGTTCCCATCCCATACTCATCACTATAGCACCAGATACCTTAAGCAACCATGACTAAGCCCTGTCATGTTCACGTCCTGTTTGTCTCCCAGCCTACCTGCAAAGGCAGGATGGATTATTTTATTAGACATGGAATTAATTCAACAGAAAAAAATAATCATCTTGTAGTTTGTAGTTTTACTAACCTGAATAAAGCCCTTCCTAGATTAAAATAAATCCAAACCTGCCTTTCCCAAAGTATATTTCCAGCCCAGAAACCATAACAGTGGTAAAAATATGTCAAATTTCACACCAGAGCATTTAGATATCGAGGTAAAGACCCTTCATCAACAGGACTGTGTTTTATTGATGAGCCAGTTTTAATAACTTTTCAGGACCTGGGAGCAGAATCTATACTCCTAAGCAGGTGCTAGTGAGTGGCCTAACTTGAAAGTAAATTTCTTGCTTCATGTAAGACAGCTCAGAAACCCTTGGAAAAAAGACAACTGGCTAACAGTGAGCAAGGGTGTTCTGCCAACTATTTTGTCCTACCAAAACACTAGCAGAGTTTGTTTTACAACATCTTGGGAGGGCTAGAAAGAAAAGTAGTTAAAAAACAACAGAGAACAAAAAAAAAACCCAACCCATACATTTTTGCTATTCTCCAGCTGGATAAATTACAGGACACTCCAGAGAATTAAACCATCAACTGAAAGAGCAGGAGAGGTCAGTTCCACACCACCTTCACCCTCTCTCTTACACACACTACCATGTTTATCTTGACAAAATTTTGGGACCCCTCTCTCCCCTGCCACAGAAAGTATGTCCAGTTACAAGCTACATATTTTTCCCTCAACCGATCAGTTGAATTAAAGTCCTTACTAGTAAGATGCATGTAAGACAACAAGGGTGCTTGATTAATTCCTCCCACGTCAATATTCAAATGAAACCTAACAGATACAAAGGTGAAATACATTGGCAGAATGAAGTCAAATATGCAGCTCATTAACTGCATCTGACCAAACAGCAGATGTTTCCTCCTCCTGTCGCCCTTAGGAACACATTTAAGGGGAAGCCACAATTTGTTGCAACACGATTCTCCAGTTATTTACTTAATCTTTAACCAAAACTGATTTTAAGCTTTTAAGCATTTAAACAGCATTTAAGTATTTATATATAAATAGTTATTACATACACAGACCTTGATAAATTCACAGGCTCTTCTCAACTATATGTAGGTGTAGCCTACCTTTATCTGATGCAAACAATTTAACTTTCAACAGCAGTGACTATTATTTTAGGTATTCATATGTGCACACACACACAGAGCATACCTATCCACTTGAAGGATCCTATATACACGCCATTGTAAGAATACAGTATCTTTAAGATACTGTAAGACATTGTAAGAATACAGTATCTTTAAGAATCTCATGCCCTGGTTTCAACATGCTGCACCAGACAGAATGCTGATACTATTTTTGATGCCTTATAACGCTTGAAATCAGAAGTCTGAAATCATTTACAAGAAAAATATCTCAGTAATATAATTTTTCACGCAAACACAGAAGAACAAGATACCAGTTTGCAGTTCTGAGAAATGAGAAAGAAAAGCAAGGAAAGGTATTATCAGCTATGGTCACTGCATGCACCAACCAGTCTGAACATACAAGACTCCCTGAACAGATGGAAAACTTTTCAACCTGCTACAGAAGTGTAAAGCATATGTGTGCTCATATGCTTTTTTTTTGCTTTAATCTACTTAGACATGTCCTTAAACATGTACATCAGTCTTGCCACCTCTGTAGAAGAAACTCCGTAATGCTGCAAACCCTGAAATCCAAGTTCTACTCATGGATGAAATCTGTATTGAGAGGACATATTTTCAGCTTCCCTTCAAACAACTTCCAAGTACTGAAGGAAGCAAGGTCCATCAATTCAAAACTGGAGGGCAGATGAGAGTCTTAGGCCCATGCTGGGGAGAGACACAAGGAGACAGCAAAAACTCTCATTATTCTGTCTATAATAATGTCAGCACTGCAAAAAATTTTAATGGGTATCTTATTTTCAAGTTGCCCAATTTTGGATTGCTAGTCCATACGTAGCAATAGGGAACAAAGCCACACTGACCCCCTTAGGCATCCAAAAGAGACCACTTTATTGTAGAAATCTCACCCTTTATGTACCTTTTTTCTCCAGCTGACATAACTGAAAGCAAACCACGATGTCGTTGTCGGATACGCAATAACACACACACAGACACTGTCTGGTGAAAAGGCATGAACTGTTTATTAAGACATCTGACTCCATATTTATAGTATTTCTACACAGACCAGGGATTGGAGCAGAAGGTTGACACCTCTCCCATCCCATTGGTCAAGACAATTGCCCATCAGTTGTCCCTTACTCCAAGAGAAGGAACGTAAAACAACCTCACCTAACATAAATGTTGCTTCTATTCATCTAACATAAACATTGTTTCTATTTATAACACCCGTGTGTGAGAAAGAAACTGAGAACTGTGAAAACATTAGAACTGTGAAACACATCAGAAGGCTGAAGAAATCACGGGGACATCACAACCTAACAGAACTCAACAGAAGG